>JABEVN020000328.1:0-34751 GCA_013146195.2 Codonopsis lanceolata | reverse complement strand
TTATTATTATTTATATTATAATATAATATATTTATATTATATTATATTATATTATATTATATTATATTATATTATGTTATATTATATTATATTATATTATATTAGAATAGATTAGATTAGATTAGATTAGATTAGATTAGATTAGATTAGATTAAATTAAAATTGTATTACTATTGATACAATTTTTCATATAAATTCATATAATGTCTTTCCTGAACATATTTATGAAAGTAAAACAATATTATTTTTTAGTTTCGAATAAAGTTTCCCAACTTAGAGTAAGGGTATTTTTGTCTTTCATAAAATATTGGCCATTTCAATTTATTATTTAATTATTCAGAAATTAATTTGCTTATAACAAATTTACTCTTTGGCCTTAATTCATGGCAAGTGATTTATAATATTTATGACACTTTTTTCTAATCATTATTGTTTGGCATGTAAATTTATGTGTAATGTCTTAACAAAAGCACAAATTCATCAAATGATACTTCATTTTTTCATCTTCTTGACATTATGACACATTTTTAACTTATTTATCTTATTTTATTCATGGGTAATAACTAAACATGTACCAATTTGTTTAATATCTCGATACTAGACAATTCTATTACTATAGATATAATTTTTCATATAAATTTTATAATGTCTTTCCGAACATATTTAAGAAAGTAAAACCATATTATTTTTTTAGTTTCGAATAAGGTTTTGTGTCTCAACCAGAGTAAGGTATTTTTGTCATTTCGGTAAATATTAGGCGACATTTGTAACGATTACTTAGGTGGAAATTGAAAAAAAATCAAATACAGGCAAGAAATGAATTGAATTAAATAATGTAGGACATAAATTGAAAATAGGTACAAGTTAAGGGATCAAACTATTATTTAATTATTCATGAATTAATAATCATAACAAATTTACTCTTTTGACCTTAATTAATGGTGAGTGATTTATTAAGTTAAAAGTACATTTGTCCATACATTAATTGTGAGACAACCTACACTTTTATAAGTAGTTAGATTAGATTAGATTAGATTAGATTAGATTATATTATATTATATTATATTATATTATATTATATTATATTATATTATATTATATTATATTATATTATATTATATTATATTATATTATATTATATTATATTATATTATATTATATTATATTATATTATATTATATTATATTATATTATATTATATTATATTATATTATATTATATTATATTATATTATAAATTATAGATTAGATTAGATTAGATTAAATTAAATTGTATTACTATTGATACAATTTTTCATATAAATCTTATAATGTCTTTCGAACATATTTATGAAAGTAAAACAATATTATTTTTTAGTTTCGAATAAAGTTTTAGTTTCTCAACCGAGTAAGGGTATTTTTGTCTTTCAGAAAATATTGGGCGACATTTCAATTTATTATTTAATTATTCACGAAATTAATTTGCTTATAACAAATTTACTCTTTTGGCCTTAATTCATGGCAAGTGATTTATAATATTTATGACACTTTTTTCTAATCATTATTGTTTGGCATGATAAATTTATGTGTATTGTCCTTAACAAAAGGCACAAATTCATCAAATGATACTTCATTTTTTCATCTTCTTGACATTATGACACATTTTTTAACTTATTTATCTTATTTTATTCATGGGTAATAACTAAACATGCTACCAATTTGTTTAATATCTCGATACTAACCGACAATTCTATTACTATAGATATAATTTTTCATATAAATTTTATAATGTCTTTCCCGAACATATTTAAGAAAGTAAAACCATATTATTTTTTTAGTTTCGAATAAGGTTTTTGTGTCTCAACCGAGTAAGGGTATTTTTGTCATTTCAATAAATATTGGGCGACATTTGTAACGATCCTAGTAGGTGGGGAAATTGAAAAAAAATCAAAATACGACTAAATGAATTGAATTAAATAATGTAGGACATAACTTGACAATAGGTACAAGTTAAGGGATCAAACTATTATTTAATTATTCATTGAATTAATTAGTCTATAACAAATTTACTCTTTTGACCTTAATTAATGGTGAGTGATTTATTAAGTTAAAGGGTACATTTGTCCATACATTAAGTTGTAGACAAAAACCTACACTTTTATATTTAGTTAGATTAGATTAGATTAGATTAGATTAGATTAGATTAGATTAAATTAAATTGTATTACTATTGATACAATTTTTCATATAAATCTTATAATGTCTTTCCGAACATATTTATGAAAGTAAAACAATATTATTTTTTAGTTTCGAATAAAGTTTTAGTTTCTCAACCGAGTAAGGGTATTTTTGTCTTTCAGAAAATATTGGGCGACATTTCAATTTATTATTTAATTATTCACGAAATTAATTTGCTTATGACAAATTTACTCTTTTGGCCTTAATTCATGGCAAGTGATTTATAATATTTATGACACTTTTTTCTAATCATTATTGTTTGGCATGATAAATTTATGTGTATTGTCCTTAACAAAAGGCACAAATTCATCAAATGATACTTCATTTTTTCATCTTTTCTTGACATTATGACACATTTTTTAAACTTATTTATCTTATTTTATTCATGGGTAATAACTAAACATGCTACAAATTTGTTTAATATCTCGATACTAACCGACAATTCTATTACTATAGATATAATTTTTCATATAAATCTTATAATGTCTTTCCGAACATATTTAAGAAAGTAAAACCATATTATTTTTTAGTTTCGAATAAGGTTTTGTGTCTCAACCGAGTAAGGGTATTTTTTGTCATTTCAAGTAAATATTGGGCGACATTTGTAACGATCCTAGTAGGTGGGGGAAATTGAAAAAAAAATCAAAATAGGACGAAATGAATTGAATTAAATAATGTAGGACATAACTTTAAAATAGGTACAAGTTAAGGGATCAAACTATTATTTAATTATTCATTGAATTAATTAGTCTATAACAAATTTACTCTTTTGACCTTAATTAATGGTGAGTGATTTATTAAGTTAAAGGGTACATTTGTCCATACATTAAGTTGTAAGAGACAACCTACACTTTTATAAGTAGTTAGATTAGATTAGATTAGATTAGATTAGATTAGATTAGATTAGATTAGATTAAATTAAATTGTATTACTATTGATACAATTTTTCATATAAATCTTATAATGTCTTTCCGAACATATTTATGAAAGTAAAACAATATTATTTTTTAGTTTCGAATAAAGTTTTAGTTTCTCAACCGAGTAAGGGTATTTTTGTCTTTCAGAAAATATTGGGCGACATTTCAATTTATTATTTAATTATTCACGAAATTAATTTGCTTATGACAAATTTACTCTTTTGGCCTTAATTCATGGCAAGTGATTTATAATATTTATGACACTTTTTTCTAATCATTATTGTTTGGCATGATAAATTTATGTGTATTGTCCTTAACAAAAGGCACAAATTCATCAAATGATACTTCATTTTTTCATCTTCTTGACATTATGACACATTTTTTAAACTTATTTATCTTATTTTATTCATGGGTAATAACTAAACATGCTACCAATTTGTTTAATATCTCGATACTAACCGACAATTCTATTACTATAGATATAATTTTTCATATAAATTTTATAATGTCTTTCCCGAACATATTTAAGAAAGTAAAACCATATTATTTTTTTAGTTTCGAATAAGGTTTTGTGTCTCAACCGAGTAAGGGTATTTTTGTCATTTCAATAAATATTGGGCGACATTTGTAACGATCCTAGTAGGTGGGGAAATTGAAAAAAATCAAAATACGGACGAAATGAATTGAATTAAATAATGTAGGACATAACTTGACAATAGGTACAAGTTAAGGGATCAAACTATTATTTAATTATTCATTGAACTAATTAGTCTATAACAAATTTACTCTTTTTACCTTAATTAATGGTGAGTGATTTATTAAGTTAAAGGGTACATTTGTCCATACATTAAGTTGTAAGACAAAATCTACACTTTTATAAGTAGTTAGATTAGATTAGATTAGATTAGATTAGATTATATTAGATTAGATTAAATTAAATTGTATTATTATTGATACAATTTTTCATATAAATCTTATAATGTCTTTCCCGAACATATTTATGAATGTAAAACATATTATTTTTTTAGTTTCGAATAAAGTTTTAGTTTCTCAACCAAGTAAGGGTATTTTTGTCTTTCAGAAAATATTGGGCGACATTTCAATTTATTATTTAATTATTCACGAAATTAATTTGCTTATGACAAATTTACTCTTTTGGTCTTAATTCATGACAAGTGATTTATAATATTTATGACACTTTTTTCTAATCATTATTGTTTAGCATGATAAATTTATGTGTATTGTCCTTAACAAAAGGCACAAATTCATCAAATGATACTTCATTTTTTCGTCTTTCTTGACATGATGACACATTTTTTAAACTTATTTATCTTATTTTATTCATGGGTAATAACTAAACATACTAAAAATTTGTTTAATATCTCGATACTAACCGACAATTCAATTACTATAGATATAATTTTTCATATAAATCTTATAATGTCTTTCCCGAACATATTTAAGAAAGTAAAACCATATTATTTTTTTAGTTTCGAATAAGGTTTTTGTGTCTCAACCGAGTAAGAGTATTTTTGTTATTTCAGTAAATATTGGGCGACATTTGTAACGATCCTAGTAGGTGGGGTAAATTGAAAAAAAAATCAAAATATAGGACGAAATGAATTGAATAAAATAATGTAGGACATAACTTTAAAATAGGTACAACTTAAGGGATCAAACTATTATTTAATTATTTATTGAATTAATTAGTCTATAACAAATTTAATATGTTGACCTTAATTAATGGTGATTGATTTATTAAGTTAAAGGGTACATTTGTCCATACATTAAGTTGTAAGAGACAACCTACACTTTTATAAGTAGTTAGATTAGATTAGATAAGCAATTAGGTTTAGGTGAGCTAAAACCTACATCTATGACTTTGCAATTGGTTGATCGATCTGTTAAACATCATTTAGGTATTGTTGAAGATGTTTTAGTTCAGGTTGAAAAATTAATTATGTCTGTAGATTTTGTAGTTCTTGAAATGGAAAATCAGGGTACCAATATGCATGAAGAACCCTTTCTTCTTGGGCGACCTTTTATGGTTACTGCTAACACAGTGATTAATGTTACGAATGGAAAATTATCAATTACTGCCATGGGTGAGACTGTTGAAATTTCGGTGTTTAGTGCCATGAAAAAGCTTGATGATATGAGTGATTGTTTTTATGTCGATGAAGTAGAAAATCTGGTAATTAAAGATTTAGTCAAAGAGGTTAAGTCAGACAAATTAGTGGAAGTTTTAACTGGTCAAGGTGATAGTGAAAATTATGAAGTGATTGAGTTAACCAAACTTTTTGAGGAAAAAGAAGAAATAACAACCAAAAAAATGGTTCGTGAGCTGTTAGGAAATTTTAATGAAAAATTGGTTCCTTTAATTGAATCACCACCTATTTTAGAATTAAAAATCTTACCATCAAATTTAAAGTATGTATTCTTAGGAAAAAATGAAACATTGCCTGTAATTATTTCTTCTAATTTGACAGTAGAGCAAGAAGAAAAATTAATTAAAGTTTTGCAAGAACATAAAGAGGCTATAGGATGGACCTTAGCCAATTTAAAAGGAATAAGTCTGACTAAATGTATGCATATAATTCATCTCGAAGAAGGAGCTAAACCTTCTAGAGAGTATCAAAGGAGATTAAATCCCCATATGGAAGAAGCCGTGAGAAAAGAAGTTCTTAAACTTCTTGATGCGGGTATTATTTACCCCATCTCTGATAGTAAATGGGTAAGTGTTATTCAGGTAGCCCCTAAAAAATTTGGAATTATGGTAGTTAAGAATGATAAGGATGAGTTAGTGCCAACTAGAACCGTCACCGGATATAGGATGTGCATCGATTAAGAAAGCTCAATGCTGCTACTAAGAAAGATCACTTTCCGTTACCATTTATTGAGCAGATTTTAGAAAGATTACCTGGTTATGAGTTTTATTGTTTCTTAGATGGATTTTCTGGGTATAACCAAATCCTTATCACCCAGAAGATCAAGAAAAGACAACCTTCACATGCCCCTTTGGTACTTTTGCTTATAGTTGATGCCTTTTGGCTTGTGTAATGCTCCAGCTACTTTTCAAAGATGGATGATTTCTATCTTTTCTGATCTAGTTGAGAAATGTGTTGAGGTTTTTATGGATGACTTTTATATCTTTGGGAATCATTTGATAAGTGTCTCGATAATTTAACATTAGTACTCGAACAAGGTTGTAAAGCAAATTTAACCCCCTTAGTTGGGAAAAATGTCATTTTATGGTAAATCAAGGAATTGTTTTAGGACACATAGTGTCAAAGAGGGGAATTGAGGTTGATCCAGCCAAAGTGGAAGTTATTTCAAAATTACCTCCTCCTGTTTCTGTAAAAGGTTTTCGAAGTTTTCTTGGGCATACTGGTTTTTATAGACGTGTTATTCAGGATTTTTCAAAAATTTGTAAGCCCTTACGTAATTTTCTTGCCAAGGATACCGAATTTATTTTTGATAAAGATTGTCTTGATTCTTTTAATCTCTTAAAAGAAAAGTTGACGTGTGACAGCCCGACCCGAACTCCAATGCGGAATCCCAAGGTCGTGCCACCAAGACAAGCTAAAGACGGACAAGCACCTGCTAAGCATAATGGTACGAGTCTAAAAGATGAGCCATCAAGCTCGAACAGGAATGTAAAGCCATAACGGCGATACGGAATAATAAAAACAACAACACTGCGAAGCGAATCATAAGTGGGACCAAAGCCTATAATTATAAACTAATGAATACAAGGCTGAGAGACGACTATCTCTCGACAAATCTACGACGCACGTGACGCAACATTGCGCACGGGCAACAAACCATCGGCAAACCTAAGGCCGGCGAATCAACAAAATACCAACCTGATAAACAACCACTCAACGGCTACAACATGCCGGAGGAACAAATCAAGTAAACGAATAAGATATTTAAATTCTAACAACTAAACCCAAGTCTCACGACTAACGTCGTCGGAGATGACAATACCAACAATACTAGAATGAGTGAGCTAAAGCATGCTCGGAATAATAAAAGGGAACAACTCATAAAGATACAACAACTCGACCAAACAAGTCGGCTACCAAAATAATACGATAACAAAATACTAACATAATCTACCCAAGTAAAGTCTACATAACTTTACATTCGTGTCTCACAAATACATAACATAATAATAATAAATCCAAGCTTAAAGCCCGAAGACCACCTTCTAGAAATCACAATCCGAAGCCGCCACGCGTACTAACGGGATCACCGCACACACTAAGGAAAACAAACACACGAGTGAGTCATAATGACCCAAGAAGTTACTAAATGCAATAGTATGGCATATCATGTCGTGGCATGGCATAATGCACAAGCATATATAAAATCATGGTATCATACTAGTATACCAACAATAAACTTGTATTAAGTCATCATGTAACATAAACTTCATAAACCACATAGCACGTTATCTTTCATATAAGTGCTTATACATAAGCACGTAAAACCAAGACTGGCTTAGCCCTCAAATGATCATAAACCTGGTTTCAATCCTCAAATGATCACAACTCATCGGTTTTCTTAATGAGTACCTCGTTACATTCATCCAACCCCGGATGAGAAATGGGAGCTCAATATCGTGCTAGGGGCGCTAATACGAGACCACATCCCACTATCGGCCAAATAGTGAGGAGAAAGGGTACCAATGCGGCGATTCATAGCGAATGTTTCCAAAGGCTATGAATCGTCCCATTGCCGACAAAACGACCAAGACGCCAAATGACTCAAATCAAGATGCTCAAGTAGATATTTACTTGGATAAACCAATAAGGACCAAGTCCATCACAAAAGAACTTATCAATTCAAGTAGGTCATAATGCTCTACAAAACCCAATAAACAATGCACATAATTGTACACACTTAACATGTTCAACTAACTTGTAAGTTTAGTTCAAAAACCACATATTGAGGTATTCATAATCCTCAAGTCATCACCAATTCAAGAATAGCTTATAGCTCAATAAATCACAACGTGAGGTCTACTTTAGTCCTCTACTCAAGATTAAATCAAAGACTATTATTTAGTCCAAGAACAATCATAAATCAAGACTTAGCATTTAGTCTATACATAAAAGCATACCGACTCAACAATAGTCCCAACCGTCATATAACCGACTTCCTCAAAACCATTCTCATGAATGACTAGACTACACCGTAGTCCAAGACCCGCAGTTTTTCCATCTGCTCATCCAATTTCCTAAAAGAAATCTCATTCAAATAATCATTTCTTAAGGATACACGAGATCATTGATTGGTCTATAATGCTCCGTGCTCTACGAGCACGCTCTAAATAAATCCCCAATAAGCTTCTATATCATGGGTGTCACAAATGGGACACACCCGAGATGCTCGGGTACTCACAATCAAAACCAACCAAACCCGAACATCGTAGGATTTCAACCTAAGGCTCACTAACATCTTATTGAACCTAAAATGACTCCATTGAGTCTTAATATCACATTTCATTAAATACACATTTCATAAATCCCAAAACTAACACATCATTCAAGTTTATAATAATTCTCCCAAAATAATCCGGCTTGTTTCCCAAGCCTAAAAATCCAAGAACTCAACATAATCATAGTCAATCAAAACCCAAATGTCGTAGGACTTCAACCCGAGTTCATTAACACATTATTGGACTTATTAAGACTCCGTTGAGTCTAAATACTAAGTTTCATCATTTACGCACTTCATCAATTTCAACATTAATACCCACTTTATTTAACAACAATTTCATAATTCGGGCTTGATTCTCAAGCCCTAAAATTCACAACAAACCCAACATAAATCATAACCCATTCCATAAATCACATAATTTCAATTAAGTGATCCTACTCATGTAATCTAGTGAGTTCACTCTTCTAAAGCCCCAATCATAGGCATACTTCCACAATAAATCCAAGTAACATATGGACATGATTTCTAGCATACTCATAATCCTAGAAACACAAGATGAAGAACAATCATATACTTCAACAACCATAGAAGTCATCTTACAAATGCTCCTAACAAGTTTATACTTCCAAAAATCCCCAAAATTGGGCATACAAAGCATATCAAGTGTTCATTGCCCACAAATAGCATACAAGTTGTTTTCCTTAGGGCCAATGAACCAAAATCAAAAGGAAGTAACTTACCTAGCTTGAGTGAAAACTCAAGAGAATCAAAATCCGAACGGTGAACTTGTTCTACACGTCGAGGGCTTCAAGATTCCGAAGTTTGAAGGCAATCGGTTGGTTGGATCGTCTTGGATCGAAGAGAGAAGGAAGCTAGGGCTTGAATCTCCCTTGGACTCTCTATCTCTCTAATACGTAAGAAGGAGGAGAAGAAATGAGAGGATTTACTGAAGAATGCAAAGGGTTTGGGTATTTATACCCCCAATAAGAGGAGGGCACAATAGACAATTCCCAAACACAATTAGTAGGGATTAGGGGTAATCAATCACTAATCTAACCTTAATTAACTTCCAACTAATGTTAGGACATGATTAGGGTTAAGTATGGGTGGTTAGGAAGGGTTTAGAGGGGGTTTAATGAGGGTAGGATAGGTATTTTTCGTCAAAACACAAAACAGGGGAAAAATCCCGTAGGAGGTCTCTGATGTTGAGGCGGGCGCCTCACCAAAGCCAGGCGGGCGCCGATGCTGGGGCTGACTGATTTTGAATTGTTCTCAGCTTTTGAGGCGGGCTAGTGGTCAAAATTCGATGCGGCCGCCTCGTTTAACCCTTGAACTTGGTCTAAACATGTCCTAAATGGTCCCAAACTTATGGGCAACCATTCTAAGGTCTAACCCAACTCAAAACAAGTCGGAAACACACCCGAAGAACTCCCGAAACAACTCGGAGCGAAACCGGGAAGGGGTGCAACAACGTGCAACCGGAACGACGTATGAACTCGAAATCGAACGAGCAATGAAAGGAGACTTTTAAGGCAAGTCTAAGGGCTAATGAAGAAGCTTAAATACTTCTAGAAAGTTGAATAACAACTAGGGAAATAAGAATCCCAAAGGAGAGACGATTACACGACTCAATCCCCGAACTACGCGATAGAGACGAACGCTATCTCCAAAACTTCCAAATCATCGATAGACTTAAGGAACACCTCCAACTTGAAGTCTAATACATCTAAACATGTTAATAAACCATATTATAGAGGTCTAGGACCCAAACCGAGGTCACGAACACAAAACGCAAGCAAACCCTCAATCGCGTCGCATTCCGACTATCGTCGAGTCACGACTTGTGACTTTAGCAAGTCAACAACTATATGGAGTCTCTTAATAATGTTTTGGTCTTAATATGGTCTCTCATACACATCTAGACCCTCTCGCAAACCAAACATACAGTCAACAAAGGAAGAAGTGCAAGTATAGCACGCAAACCGAGCTAACGAAGGAGCGGGGTGTTACACTCTCTCCACCTTAAAAAGAATTCGTCCCGAATTCTAAATCATGATACAAACCAACTTTAGGTCAACACTCAACCACAATACGCACGAGGGTCGAACTATAATAATCCAAATTCAAAAGTTAACAAATTCTCAATAGACACACAACATCAACACTTACGATTGGAATTAGCATGACTCATACTTGGGTCACGGATACACATACGAACAACACTAGGCCAATCATGTAAGCAAAACCCCAATTTCAACATGAAGAACACATTCAAGGATATTTCAACATCCAACTACCGAAACTATTTGTTTCGGGCTCAACACAAAATTCAAGCACAAGAGGTTCTAAGTTAAACGAATAATAATTGCCTATGGAGCAATTTACAAACAAATCAAAGATAATCACATCAGCGTTTCAAACTATGTAAATCTTCTCTCACGATTTCCCCATCGCGGGTGAGAACACATAATAGGACATTAATGAAATGTTTTGAAAATTCATTCCATTTCAGTCCATTCCATTTGGTAACGGGTATAGTCAATTTCTAACTTAGCTCTTACCAATCCTAGTCCAACGACGAATACCTTTTGCTCACCAATTCAGGGTACCTGCTGAATTAGCTTCAAAAGTTTCCGTCGTAAGGATGCGAAGGTTCATGAATAAAAAGTTTTAAGAATCCTTCAAACAGTCTCCTATACTAATGAAATGAATGAACAGGAGATAATAATGATGAAATGAGAATTTAATATACTACAATGTAAATGCATCAAGTAGGTGTTTCCTACAACTAATGCACGTCACTGAATAAAAATTCAGACCAAGTAACAAGGTCTATTACCTTGGCAAACAACAATCATATCTACCACAAAACTCTTGTACCTAGTACACTCAACCAAGACAATTTCCTAGTAATCACAACGAATCGACAAGACTACTAATGCCCGTAACGTCCATACTCCGCAAAACTATCCTTTCTTGAGCTCTAGACCAAGTCTACAACCAATGCATACGCTAAGCATCCTAACACAACGTTAACGTCTCGATACTCGCGGCGAGGCGTCATACACTCCCGTGTAACCGTGATTATCTTCTAAATCGCAACCTTCAACCTTCTCACAAGTCGGGTGTATATCCTACTCGCATAATAACCAATAACAATAATATGGTGTTATATTATTCATTACATAAAACATATCTTCATAGAATATACAAACATCATACCAAACCAATATGTGTCAACATACAATTCATGTTTCATATATATTCATACTATGGCCTTTGTATATAACCACATAAAACCACAACTCTATATATAGCATAGTGTTACACATATATAGACTAAACAAGAACCCATACACCATGTGCGATTACCTACCGGTAATTCACAAAACGAACCATATCATATATCGATCTCACATTGGGGTATTATTCCCGACCGAGCAAATAACCAATATTACACAATACACCATATAATGTATGTATGAATGCACATGAGCTACCGATTAAAACATGTACTCATAATAACGGTAATAATAGTCACTGTATAATTTACATATATATATATATATACAAGAATATACCTTCCTATTTCGGATAGGACTCAAAACTCCGCAATGGCCAACCGCCACGCGTGCATGACCTCAAACTCTAGGCCATCCACCACTGTCTCTCTTGGAGCCACTGGATTGTTGACTAGTACTCCCAGACCGCTTAACTCTCATCCGCGGGCAATCTTTACGAACATGATCACCGCCACAAGCGAAACACTTTCCTGATTTACCCGGCAAAGACCTATTCTCGGCATGTCCCGCCCTCATACGTAAATTGCATATCAACTCATCACTTGCCGCCTCGGAGTAGAAGTAGTAACACCACTTCGGCCACCAAGCACATTTCCTTGACTAAGCTCCGAGGTGCCTTTGCCCTCTATTACCATCATTGTCTCTAATAGTACTCGAGGCTCTCTTTTGAGCATACTCCTCGATGTCCAACTCCATTGCATACGCACGATCCAGCGCCTCGGTAATCCGTAAGTTGTAACTTAACGAGCCGCCTACGATATTTCATCTTTAGGCCCTTCACAAACCGCTGGGTCTTCCTAGCCTCATCTCGGTACTAAGTAACCACAATAGCGAGCCAACTCTGTGAACTTCATTTGAATCTTGAGCCACCGTCATAGCTCCTTGTTCTAATGCCATGAATTCCGCTTCTCTTCTTTCACGAACTATCGCCGAATAAATCGTGCCATAAACTCCATCGTGAAGTTTTCCCACACTTGAGGCACTCCATGGTGTTTCCAACTATCTCGTAACACATGCCACCAATGGTCACCGCACCGGTTAATTTAAACACCGCTAGGGTCACCATCTCTTCGACGCACAACCCATAGCCGCAAAGATCTTCTTCATGCTTTCTATCCAAAGTTCTCGCTTTAGAAGCATCGGGTCCTCCATCGAAGCTCTCGGGTTTCAACTTCAAGAATCTCGCAAGAATGATAGAATCGTCTTCCATTTCAAACATCTGTTGAGGAGTCACACGCGGATCCATAACATTCTCTCCTCTCTCGTTGCCACGAGTTGTACCCGAACGGGATCTACTAGAACTAGCTCCACGCCAAGTTCCTAACATAATACGCCTACAAAGAACACTCAGCGTTAATAACTCAACAATAAACCCAACCCAAACTAGGCCAAGGAACCTATCCTGGCGAAATAGCTAACCTATAGCTCGATACCAAGCGTGGGACCCCGGACTCCAATGCGAATCCCAAGGTCGTGCCACCAAGACAAGCTAAAGACGGACAAGCACCTGCTAAGCATAATGGTGCGAGTCCAAAAGATGAGCCATCAAGCTCGAACAGAATGTAAAGCCATAACGGCGTCTGAGAATAATAAAAAGAACAACACTGCGGAGCGAATCATAAGTGGGACCAAAGCCTATAATTATAAACTAATGAATACAAGGCCGAGAGACGACTATCTCTCGACAAATCTACGGCGCACGTGGCGCAACATTGCGCACGGGCAACAAACCATCGGCAAACCTAAGGCCGGCGAATCAACAAAATACCAACGATAAACAACCACTCAACGGCTACAACATGCCGGGAGGAACAAATCAAGTAAACGAATAAGATATTTAAATTCTAACAACTAAACCCAAGTCTCACGACTAACGTCGTCGGAGATGACAATACCAACAATACTAGAATGAGTGAGCTAAAGCATGCTCGAAATAATAAAAGGGAACAACTCATAAGAGATACAACAGCTCGACCAAACAAGTCGGCTACCAAAATAATACGATAACAAAATACTAACATAATCTACCCAAGTAAAGTCTACATAACTTTACATTCGTGTCTCACAGATACATAACATAATAATAATAAATCCAAGCTTAAAGCCGGAAGACCACCTTCTAGAAATCACAATCAAAGCCGCCACGCGTACTAACGGGATCACTGCACACACTAAGGAAAACAAACACACGGAGTGAGTCATAATGACCCAGTAAGTTACTAAATGCAATAGTATGGCATATCATGTCGTGGCATGGCATAATGCACAAGCATATATAAAACCATGGTACCATACTAGTATACCAACAATAAACTTGTATTAAGTCATCATGTAACATAAACTTCATAAACCACATAGCACGTTATCTTTCATATAAGTGCTTATACATAAGCACGTAAAACCAAGACTTGGGCTTAGCCCTCAAATGATCATAAACTGGGTTTCAATCCTCAAATGATCACAACTCATCAGTTTTCTTAATGAGTACCTCGTTACATTCATCCAACCCTGGGATGAGAAATGGGAGCTCAATATCAGGCTAGGGGGCGCTAATACGAGACCACATCCCACTATCGGCCAAATAGTGAGGAGAAAGGGTACCAATGCGGCGATTCATAGCGAATGTTTCCAAAGGCTATGAATCGTCCCATTGCCGACAAAACGACCAAGACGCCAGCTGGACTCAAATCAAGATGCTCAAGTAGATATTTACTTGGATAAACCAATAAGGACCAAGTCCATCACAAAAGAACTTATCAATTCAAGTAGGTCATAATGCTCTACAAAACCCAATAAACAATGCACATAATTGTACACACTTAACATGTTCAACTAACTTGTAAGTTTAGTTCAAAAACCACATATTGAGGTATTCATAATCCTCAAGTCATCACCAATTCAAGAATAGCTTATAGCTCAATAAATCACAACGTGAGGTCTACTTTAGTCCTCTACTCAAGATTAAATCAAAGACTATTATTTAGTCCAAGAACAATCATAAATCAAGACTTAGCATTTAGTCTATACATAAAAGCATACCGGACTCAACAATAGTCCCAACCGTCGTATATAACCGACTTCCTCAAAACCATTCTCATGAATGACTAGACTACACCGTAGTCCAAGACCCGCAAGTTTTCCATGTACGTTCATCTGAATTTCCTAAAAGAAATCTCATTCAAATAATCATTTCTTAAGGATACACGAGATCATTGATTGGTCTATAATGCTCGTGCTCTACGACGCACGCTCTAAATAAATCCCCAATAAGCTTCTATATCATGGGTGTCACAAATGGGACACAATTCGAGATCTTTCGGGTACTCACAATCAAAACCAACCAAACCCGAACATCGTAGGATTTCAACCTAAGGCTCACTAACATCTTATTGAACCTAAAATGACTCCATTGAGTCTTAATATCACATTTCATTAAATACACATTTCATAAATCCCAAAACTAACACATCATTCAAGTTTATAATAATTCTCCCAAAAATAATCCGGGCTTGTTTCCCAAGCCTAAAAATCCAAGAACTCAACATAATCATAGTCAATCAAAACCCAAATGTCGTAGGACTTCAACCCGAGTTCATTAACACATTATTGGACTTATTAAGACTCCGTTGAGTCTAAATACTAAGTTTCATCATTTACGCACTTCATCAATTTCAACATTAATACCCGCTTTATTTAACAACAATTTCCCCAATAATTCGGGCTTGATTCTCAAGCCCTAAAATTCACAACAAACCCAACATAAATCATAACCCATTCCATAAATCACATAATTTCAATTAAGTGATCCTACTCATGTAATCTAGTGAGTTCACTCTTCTAAAGCCCCAATCATAGGCATACTTCCACAATAAATCCAAGTAACATATGGACATGATTTCTAGCATACTCATAATCCTAGAAACACAAGATGAAGAACAATCATATACTTCAACAACCATAGAAGTCATCTTACAAATGCTCCTAACAAGTTTATACTTCCAAAAATCCCCAAAATTGGGCATACAAAGCATATCAAGTGTTCATTGCCCACAAATAGCATACAAGTTGTTTTCCTTAGGGCCAATGAACCAAAATCAAAAGGAAGTAACTTACCTAGCTTGAGTGAAAACTCAAGAGAATCAAAATCCGAACGGTGAACTTGTTCTACACGTCGAGGGCTTCAAGATTCCGAAGTTTGAAGGCAATCGGTTGGTTGGATCGATCTTGGATCGAAGAGAGAAGGAAGCTAGGGCTTGAATCTCCCTTGGACTCTCTATCTCTCTAATACGTAAGAAGGAGGAGAAGAAATGAGAGGATTTACTGAAGAATGCAAAGGGTTTGGGTATTTATACCCCCAATAAGAGGAGGGCACAATAGACAATTCCCAAACACAATTAGTAGGGATTAGGGGTAATCAATCACTAATCTAACCTTAATTAACTTCCAACTAATGTTAGGACATGATTAGGGTTAAGTATGGGTGGTTAGGAAGGGTTTAGAGGGGTTTAATGAGGGTAGGATAGGTATTTTTCGTCAAAACACAAAACAGGAAAAATCCCGTAGAGGTCTCGATGTTGAGGCGGGCCTCACCAAAGCCAGCGGGCGCCTCGGATGCTGGGCTGGACTGATTTTGAATTGTTCTCGGCTTTTGAGGCTAGTGGTCAAAATTCGATGCGCCTCTTAACCTTGAACTTGGTCTAAACATGTCCTAAATGGTCCCAAACTTATGGGCAACCATTCTAAGGTCTAACCCAACTCAAAACAAGTCGGGAACACACCGAAGAACTCTTGAAACAACTCGGAGCGAAAGCGGAAGGGTGCAACAACGTGCAACCGACGGACGATGAACTTCGAAATCGAACGAGCAATGAAAGGAGACTTTTAAGGCAAGTCTAAGGGCTAATGAAGAAGCTTAAATACTTCTAGAAAGTTGAATAACAACTAGGGAAATAAGAATCCCAAAGGAGAGGCGATTACACGACTCAATCCCGAACTACGATAGAGACGAACGCTATCTCCAAAACTTCCAAATCATCGATAGACTTAAGGAACACCTCCAACTTGAAGTCTAATATATCTAAACATGTTAATAAACCATCTTATAGAGGTCTAGGACCCAAACCGAGGTCACGAACACAAAACGCAAGCAAACCCTCAATCGCGTCGCATTCCGACTATCGTCGAGTCACGACTTATGACTTTAGCAAGTCAACAACTATATGGAGTCTCTTAATAATGTTTTGGTCTTAATATGGTCTCTCATACACATCTAGACCCTCTCTCAAACCAAACATACAGTCAACAAAGGAAGAAGTGCAAGTATAGCACGCAAACCGAGCTAACGAAGGAGCGGGGTGTTACATGACGACTGCTCCTATTTTGTCTAGCCAAAATTAGGCATTATGTTTTGAAATTATGTGTGATGCATCGGATTTTGCTATAGGAGCTGTTCTAGGTCAAAAGATTGATAAGAAATCGCATGTGATTCATTATGCTAGCCGGACACTTAATGATGCTTAGTTGAACTACACAACAACTGAAAAAGAATTTTTAGCGGTTATTTTTGCTCTTGAAAATTTTAGATCTTATTTCTTAGGATCTAAAGTAATTATTTTTTCTGATCACGCTGCATTAAAATACTTATTGACTAAGAAGGATGCTAAACCTAGACTGATTAGATGGATGCTTTTGTTACAAGAATTTGATATTTCAATCAAAGATAAGAAAGGTTCAGAAAATGTAGTGGCAGATCATTTGTCTAGATTGGAACTTCGACCTTTATTCGAAAAACAATTGTTTGATGATACTGTTCCTTTAAATTAAGATTTTCCAGATGAGCAACTATTTTATGTGCAAACCAATGAGCCATTATTTTTGGGATGAACCTTATTTATTTAAACGTGGCCCAGATTCAATAATTAGGAGATGTATTCCTGAAGAGGAACACCAGAGTATGTTATCCTTCTGTCATGGTTTTGCTTGTGGAGGTCATTTTAGTGGTGAAAAGACTGCAAGAAATTTTTACAATTTGGCCTTTATTGGCCAACTTTATTTAAATATGCCCATTTATTTACTAAAAGCTGCGATAAATGTCAACGATCAGGAGGTATAAGTAAAAAGAATGAGATGCCTCAAATTGGTAATTTAGTCGTTGAAGTCTTTGATGTTTGGGGAATATATTTTATGGGACCCTTTCTCGTATCACAAGGTTTTGAATATATTTTGGTAGAAGCTGATTATGTCTCTAAATGGATTGAAGCAATTGTTACAAGAAATAATGATGCCAAAACAGTAATTAAATTCCTTTACGATAATATTTTTAGTAGGTATGGGATGCCAAGGGAAATCATAAGTGATCAAGGAACTCACTTCACCAATCGGTTAGTAAATTCCTATTTTAAGAAGCATAGTGTAGTACACAAGTTATCCACTCCCTATCATCCATAGACATCTAGTCAAGTGGAAGTAAGCAATAGACAAATTAAAGGAGTGTTGGAAAAGACTGTTCAACCCAATAGGAAAGATTGGGCGTTGAAACTGAATGATGCTTTATGGGCATATAGGACAGCCTATAAGACCCCAATTGGTTTAAGTCCCTATAGAACTGTGTTTGGAAAAGCCTGCCATCTTCCAATTGAATTAAAACATAGGTCATTTTCGGCAATTAAAACCCTCAACATGGATATGACTTTGGCAGGCAAGAAGAGAATTCTCCGAATAAATGAATTGGAAGAGCATAGATTGGAATCTTATGAAAATTTGAAATTTTATAAAGAAAAGACTAAAAGATTCCATGACAAGAAAATAATTCCTAAGGAACCTATACCCTAGTATCAAAGTTCTATTATTTAATTCTAGACTAAAACTTTTTCCAGGAAAACTTAAATCGAAATGGTCAGGTCCATTTGAAGTGGTGAATGTGTTCGCTCACGATGCAGTCGAACTTAAAGATTATAAATCTAATGAAATCTTTAAAGTTAATGGGCATCAAGTTAAACCCTACTACGAAGGTCTATCACTTGTGGAAACCATTGAGTTAATGGACGTTTTTTATTTAGAATAATGGGTTGACTAACGTCGAGCGAACGACGTTAAACAAAAGTGATGCGTGGGAGGCAACCCACTTATTTTTAGTTAAATTATAGTGTTGTAAAATAATTATTTTGAAACCTTGCTTGATTTTGAGAATTTTAATCGTAGCCAACTTTTGCAAAATTTAAGTTTGGGGGAAAAATATTTTTGTGTTATATTTATTTGTTAATTTTAATTTAGTTTTATTTTAGTGTGTTTTTGTAAGTAGTTTTTGGTGTAGGAAAGATATAACATATTTTTGGTGTAAGTAGTTTTTGGTGTAAGTAGTTTTCGTGTAGGAAAAATATTTTTGTGACTAACATTTTCTTCGTCTTGACTAACATTTTCTTTTCCTGTCCTAACATTTTCTTTAACAATTTCTTTTCCTTTCCTAACAAGTTCTTTTTCTTCCCTACCAATTTCGTTTGCTTTCCTAACAATTTCTTTTCCTTTCCTAACAAGTTCTTTTTCTTCCCTAACAATTTCGTTTGCTTTCCTAACAAGTTCTTTTGCTTTACTAACAGTTACTTTTGCTTTCCTAACATTTTCTTCTTCTTTCCTAACAGTTCCTTTTGCTTTACTAACAGTTCCTTTTGCTTTACTAACAAGTTCTTCTTCTTCACTAACAATTTCTTTTCCGTTGAAATTTGAAAGAAGTAATTTGATTGGTCTAACCCACGGGTTCATTTTATATGTCTCCAGAGGTAGCATAACTTCTCGGACGAACCAATCTTTCTCAGTGGCTTTAGTATTAGTGAAGATTTCTTCATTCATTCCCATCCAATCAAAAAAGCTTTTTTTGTGTTTTTTCCAATCAAAAAAGCTTTTTTTGTGTTTTTTGTGATTGAGCTCTTGGATTTCTGGATCCGAAGCAGAAATAGAAATAAGACCTCTATTCTCAATTATTTGAGAATTATTAGTCCCAACCTTCGTATTTGTATTATGGTTAGGATCGATCTTCATCCAGGCCTCAGCCTCAAATTTGAGAATCTTACAATCAAAATCTAAAGATTTTCTATTTATAAAGCTCTTGAGATAATTCTTGTCTAGATAATGTTTGATAAAAATCTCCTCGGGTATATTTATCTCAAATAATTTGTCTTTCTGTGTGGTGTAATTAGAAGAGATCTCTTCTTTCTTATTTACTTGTAATGGCAATTTATAAATATAGGAGTCCTTCTTAGTTTCAGGACAAATGAATTTATATGCTAAAAGATCATATCTATAGTTTTTTTCCAACTTATTTTTTTGATTTGTTAATGAATATACTTCAGAATCATTTTGTTTTTTGTAATGAAGTAATTGGTCTTTTTCATATGAATCTCCTTTATTTAAATCTTTATTTTGAGGCGTATGGCGTTGGTTGACTGCATTTCGCCATTTTTGTGGGATTAATAGAGACCATCTAATCTGAGATAAATTGTATTGATAATGACCTCTTAACCAGTTTTTCCATCGATTCGTTCCAAAATTGCGAAGTTTCTTATGCTTTAATTCGGAATGAAATATTCCTTGTCTTTCAAAAGAATCCTTTATTGCAGTCTTAACAAAAAAAGATGTTCCGCGATATTGAAGAACAGATCTTAACTTATCACTAACTTGGGTTTGTGATAATTTGTAAAATACATATGCTTGTGACAGGGAAGATAAATCTGGTAAGGAAGAACACATTTTAAGAAAAAGAGGTGACGCCCTCCTAAAGGCAATTCTTTTTTCATTTGTTTCAGGATTGTAACTGTCTTTATCAAAATTTTTTGGGGGGAAATTTATTCTACAAATATTAATGATCCATAGAAAGAGATCTAGGTATATGTTGTATATTTTTTCAATGAACAATTTTTGAAAATAATGCAATTTACTTATTAATCGAACATTTCTTCTTTTTAGAATTGTCCAAATATTTTTTGGTGATTCTCCATTTTTTTTTTCTTTTGTAATTATTTCTAATTGATTTTTGGTTGTGCTTATTCTATTAATCACATTTTTTCGTTTTTCTTCTAGTATTTTTGCTTCTGATTCTTCTGAATTTGTCAAAGCTGTAGATGGAATTTGACTAACTGATTCATCTTCATCAATTATCTCATTGCTGATTATAGAATCTTTTTCTTTTTTAGTTTCACTCGATTCATATACTCCTCTCAATATTCTATTTTCTTTTATAGTTTCTTTTATTTTTTTGACAAGTTCTTCTATTTGGCTTTTTAGAACTAGAACCGTTTTGATAAGCCATTTTATGCTTTCTTTTGAGCCTTTTAGAACTCGAACAATTGGTGGTTTGATTGTTTTCTTGAACTTCTTGAGAAATTTTCTTATAACTACAAAATCGGTCTTTTTCATTTTTTTTATTCTCAATAATTTTTCACGTATATCATTTAGTTCTTGGAAAATGGGCATTAAAATGGGCATCCAAAAAGTCTCAAAGGAAGGGTCGGGCAGGGCGTCACCCATAGGATAGTCAGATACTCCCCAGAAAGCCCTTAGAAAAACAGTCTCGGGATTTTCCAGATTTCTATCATCCTCTGTGCGAAAAGGTTGCAAATAAAAAGGAGATGTAATTTTGACCTGAAGACCTTCTTCGACCCAATTCTCCGGAAGCAAGCTGTGGTATAGAGTACCACCGTCGTAGGCGCATATAGCATGACTCTCTTTCTCCCAGTCCGCCCAATCCTCAGACCACTCGTTCGGTTGCAATAATAAGAAACGGCCAATAGTTTTAACTATTATCAATAAAGGCAATGAAATAAATTTTCTCAAATTTGAGTGACAAAGTACTATACAAGCTCTTATTGCAGGCGCACACTCGACTACATCATCCCATTCTTCCGATGCCGCCCACTGTGCCAAATGTATTTCGATGCCACTTGTTTCTGGGCGTTTGCCGTGCGCTAATTTGAATATGGCGTCTGGTTGCCTTTCTTTCCTTTCTTCGCTTTCTTTCCTTTCTTTCCTGGCTTTCCCGGCTTTCCTAGCTTTCCCGGCTTTCCTTTCTTTCCTTTCTTTCCTGGCTTTCCCGGCTTTCCTTTCTTTCCTGGCTTTCCTTTCTTTCCTTTCTTTTCTGGCTTTCCCGGCTTTCCCAGCTTTCCTTTCTTTCCTGGCTTTCCTTTCTTTCCTTTCTTTTCTGGCTTTCCCGGCTTTCCCAGCTTTCCTTTCTTTCCTGGCTTTCCTTTCTTTCCTTTCTTTTCTGGCTTTCCCAGCTTTCCTTTCTTTCCTGGCTTTCCTTTCTTTCCTTTCTTTTTTTGTTTGTTCTTTGTTACGTTCGTTAAGAGTGAAAAGGCCCCCCCTTTTTTTGCTTCTTTTGCTTACAAACCCCAACCTATGCATCAATTTTTTGCCTCTTTTGCTTACAAACCCCAACCTATGCATCAAATTTTTGATTCTTTTGCTTACAAACACCAACCCATGCATCAAATTTTTGATTCTTTTGCTTCCAAACCCCAACCTATGCATCAATTTTTTGATTCTTTTGCTTCCAAACCCCAACCTATGCATCAAATTTTTGATTTTCAAAACAAGGACCTTCGGGTTCATGAACCCGAAATAAATAGACCTTCTACTTTTTACGAAGCGGAAAAAAAGAGGGGAACGCGGCTTGCTTTCAATCTTTCTTCCAACAAACGTTTTACGCCTTTGGTAGCGCATAGAACCTTTGATTACCCCTCGCTGAAACCCTTTCGGCAGATACAGGTAGGTATAAAGGTCCTCTTGCGCAAAGTCACGAGTATTCATTGCATCAGCAATCTCCTCAATATCCGTCTTCTTGTCTTGAGTATTAGTCTCCGCAATATCCGTCTTCTTGTCTTGAGTATTAGTCTCCTCAATATCCGTCTTCTTGTCTTGAGTATTAGTCTCCTCAATATCCGTCTTCTTGTCTTGAGTATTAGTCTCCGCAATATCCGTCTTCTTGTCTTGAGTATTAGTCTCCTCAATATCCGTCTTCTTGTCTTGAGTATTAGTCTCCGCAATATCCGTCTTCTTGTCTTGAGTATTAGTCTCCGCAATATCCGTCTTCTTGTCTTGAGTATCTTGGCTAATCTTCGGAATAAAAAAAAGCTCATGTTTATATTTTTCTGATCTCACCTCAAACTCGTCCCGCTGCTTGTCACTGTGTTCTTCCGAATTTTGCTCTACGTCGGTGAATAATTTGTATATCCAACGAGGGACTGTGTGAAAGATTTCTCGGTGAAAAAGATCTTTTCCCCGATAATATTTGTTATGAGTAGCTATCCTTTTGTTTTTTAACTGTTTCCGATGAATTCTTTCCCACCCCTTTTTCACAGGATTAGAAAACAATTTTTCCAAAGGATTATATTGAAGGAAGATATTTTTGGACCTTTGAAATATTTAAATGATAAAAATTTTATTTAAAAAGAAATAAATATGATTTTTATAACAGTGGCCAAGCGATCGCTCAGTCAAAGGTCTGAGCAAGTGCGCAATTTCCAATAAGGTGTATTTTGTAAAACAGGATTAAGTGCTCGCTCAACCTAAGGGCTGAGCTACCACGCAAAGCGTAAGGTCCGCAGCACTTACAACTAGAGTCAAATAAGGCAAAAAGGGCATGCCCGCCCGCCACCTATTCGGGCGGGTTGGGCTGGTGTTTTTAATACCCGCTTGGATGCGGACTTTTGAGCTTTGGCCATGCAGCCACGGGCTTTGCGGGTTAGGCGGGCGGGCGGCAACCCGCATATTCAGGCTTAATTATATATTTATATTATATGATTCATATATAATATATTCGACTTTCACCTTTAGACTTTAGTGGCCCAGCCGTAAGGCCGGATCATCGTTGAAACTTGAAACAAGGCCCTTTACGGTCTAAGACTAAGACTCTAAGTTAGTGACTTAGGGATTTTACTCATTTTAGATTCTTAAGGTTACGGTGAATTGAAGAGTCCCGACCTCTCCGTCTCTCTCACTCTCACAATCTCACCGGTCCTCGCTCCATCATTCTCGGCATTTCTTCTTCGTCTCAATCTCTCGGATCATCTGTCACTACTCACTCGTCTAGTCGCTCTCTCGTCTTCGTGAAGAGTGAAGACTCAAGTCTTCATCCATTCGGTGTTCAAGAGCGTTCACGCTTTTGATTCTCCGTCACGGCGCCGACCGAGATCCACGACCTCCACGCGATCGATCCTCCGCTTCCTGAATCTCGGCATCCACGCTTGAGACCTCTTGCCCTCACGAGTCACGACTCAGACTCACGGGATTTTCCATTCCGGCGGCGAGTAGGACTCTTCTTGGTCTTCATTTTAATATTTGAGCTTAACTGCTTTTGTTTCATAGTTAACTTTGAGCTCTCGACTCTAGAGTCCGGATGGACAATTAATCTATTATGCTTACTAATTAAGTAATTAGTAATTACTTAATTACTAATTAAGTATATTTAATATTGCCATATTGGTGTATATTGGTATTTGGTATATTGGTATTATTGGTATATTGGTATTATATTTATTGGTATATTGGTAGAGCCGTCATTCATTCGTCAAATACTCAAGTAGGGTAAAAGCCGTGGGCATGCCCGTTTTGCCTGACTCTACACGGGGTGGGTTGGGCTAGAGTTTTAGGACCGTCACATTCGGGCTTTCCGCCCGCCCCTGGGGTTTTTCGGCAAACCCGCCCCAGCCCGTTTTGATGCTCTACTTACAACTTGGACCAAGCGATCGCTTGGTATAAGAGATGAGCAACCGCCGCCGTCTCTTTATTTAAAATGCTTGAGGCCGATCGAACCCAATGCTTTCTCTCTCTCTTAAAAAACCGGCGAATATCTCCTCCTCTCTACAAATCGGGCCGATTATCCGATCATTTCCTTCCAAACTTCACATTTCATCTCCTCACAACATACATTCACCATTCCCGCCAAGTTATTTCTCACGATATGTGGCGATTCGTGTTCGACGGAATCCAAGTGACCTCCATTATTTTCGCGAATTTTTTCGCAACAAAGCTCAATTTTGTCCCTCCTTTTTGTGAGTATCTTCTATCCTTCTCCCTTTAATGCAAAATTTATTGGTTAAAATTTATTATTGAGCATGAATTTCTATTTTAGTATATAGTCTATACTTGTTCTTTTAAAGTTTTGTTGGGATTTTCTGTTTTTGAGAGGAGTTTTGAGTGAATTTTTTTTAAATGGCACCTAAAAAGAGAAGTAAAAATACCGGCGGGGTATCATCATCTTCCGCCCCGGCAATAGATTTTGATGAAACCCATTTTCAAAATGCCGAGCATTATCAAAATTATTTAGATAGTTTTAATTCGAAAGCTATTTTTCCTGAGCGAGGGTTTAACTGTAAGAGCTATCAACTTCTCGACCATTTTGCCTGCCCGAAATGGTTGGAAAAATTTGTGTACGACTCTGGTGAGGCGGTTGTGCCTATTGTGAGTGAATTCTATGCTCACAATGATCAAGTTATGAGGGAAGACCTCGACTGGTCATGGGTTCGGGGTCAGTTGATTTATTTTGGTTATGACGCCATCCATAATTTTTATGACCTGCCTATTGTACTGATTGATGATTATCAATCCTATTTGCCTTACAATATTCCGTTGGCCACTGTTAGTAATAGGATAGCCGTGCCTGGTTCTGAGTGGACCTATGGACGAGTAGAGACAGCTGGTTGCCCTCGTTCCATTAGGGAGTCTTGCTTGACTCCCTAGGCCAAAGGGTTTTATAAATTTATTTGTGCAAGGGTGATGCGCACGACACATCAATCTGATGTGACGTGGAATCGGGTTACACCATTCTGACTTGGGGTTCTGTTGATATCATTGTGATCATAAATGGACAGCTTAGGGGCATGGTGGAAAAGACCATGAATACGAGATATAATTTCCTTAGTCTTATTATCGGCCTCACGCAGAGTCCAGTGGACTCGATTTAGAGCGTATGAAGCCGATGCTTAATGTCACCAAAAAGGGCATCACAAATAGGACACGACAACCCTATGCTCGCCACCCTACCGATCAAGGCGATGACATTGAGGAGGATCTGTGATGGATCCTTTGGAGAAGATTTTCACCTAGTTAGTGGAGGTCCAAAAGCTTAGACACGCTCCATCGGTGTGTAGACCATAGGCTAGACATGCTTCAAAGAAGATGTTGATCAGATTAGATATGCTTGAGCAGTATAGAGCAGTGGCTGACCAAAACTATGTTTATGGGTTTAATAATCAATTCTTCCAAAACCTTGCCTCCAACCTCAACATACCGCCTCGACACCATCCCCCGAATGGCGTCCACCTTCGTTACGTGGTCCTGGCTCACATGGAGCCGACGCTTAAATAGCATCTTCCTTCGTTATGCGTGCGCTGTTTGTTTTCCGTTCTCTTTGTAATTTAACTCCCTTATCGTCGGTACAATATTTTGAGGACAAAATGCATTTCAAGTTTGGGGGAGGGAAATTCTAGGTCCTGGGTCCTTTCGGGTCCTAGCCTAATGAGAATTGGGAACTTGTGGTGTAAATCCGCTACGCTATGTACATAGGACAATTAGTATCCCTTATATATCATCCCTACCTATTTTCTTGCTTTTGCTTATTTTTATTTTAGGAGTTGATGAGGGAAAATACGTGAGAAACAAAGGTCGTGACCATATTAGTTTCTTTCAAATAGATGAGTAGATAGTCGTTTTAATTCACGGTATGCCTTATCCGACCTTATTCCAATTAGCATCATCCTCCATTTTTTAATAAAAAAAGTTTTACAATTTATTTTCGAGTGCGTAATGCGGACTTGAAATCGATGATGATTAATGCTATGACCCGTATGACTCTTTCCTCGATCCTTCCGGAATTTACTGTTTTGTAAATTTCCTATGATTATCCTCCTTTGTGTTCTCATACCCCACCATTATTGAAGGACTTGGATATTTTTATTTAGCGTATAACACACATTGCATTCTCTGGCGGTTTTGTGCACTTAAATAGGATGAGTAACCGTCTTTACATGAGTGTTACCTTGATTTGTAACTTAGGGTCATTTTTATGAAAGTTAGAATTTTTGAAATTGTCTTGCTAATATATCTCGAGCACACTTTTGAATCATGATTTCATGTTAGTCTTTAATTTCCGACATCTTTTCTAGCGAATGCTTATGTCAAACACATTAGGAGTCGTTCTTCATTTCATATATGGATGTGATATTTATAATTGTATTTTATTTTCTATGGAATTTTACATGATGACTTGGCACTAAGATATGATTTAGGCCATCTTTGGATCGTTTGAGTCTTTCGGCCTTCCCGACCTATCTATATTTATATCCCTCGTGTCCCTTTTGAGCTTAATTTAAGAATGGTGTGTGCTAAGCACACATCGACCCCATTCGACATCATTTCCTTTACCCACATTAACTTAACCCTTTAAAGCTTATACACTTTTGCCTACCTTGGAGAGAGTAGAACTTGGGTTGGGAATTGATGCCGCATGGATTGTCATTGCAAAAGATCCTCCTATTGTTTCATCTTCCTCGTTGTATTCTCCGTTATCTTTTATAAAAAAGAGAGAGAGAGAGAGAGAAGAAAACAGTGAAGAAGATGAGAAGATTAAAATAAAAATAAAAGGAGTGCAAATTAGAGTAAAAGATGGCATACAAATTAGAGTAAAAGATGGCATAGCCAAAAAGAAAAGAATGTAAAGTTGGGCACTCATTTATAAATTAATAGATAGTAAAACTCAAGTCCGAGGGAAATTTCCCCAAGTCTTTGTCTTTTCGTGCCTTAGCCTAATGCATGTATCCATGCAATGGAAGCAATGAGGATTTTGGGTAGTTGTACTCTCTCGCTTTGAATTCCTTTCCTTCTTTTTTCGCTACCCCTATACCCCGGCCTTACATTACAAGCTTAATGAAGTCCTATTGATCTAGTGTCGCTTATCATGCTATATCTTCCTCAGACACCCCAATTTCGTACCCGGATACATGACATGACAAAAATATCAAGAAGCTGTTAAAACATTAACAAATGTCAAGTTATAGGGTCAAAATTGCAAAAGGACAAAGCAGATGCACAAAGGACAAATTGGGGGGCCAAAGTGTCAAAAATGAGCCATGTTTGAGGTTTGGGCACCACCTACCAAAGGTTTGGGTGTGGCGCCCAAACCCCATGGGGTGGCACCCAAACCTTTCTCCCCAGACTGCTCAACGCAAAGTTTGCCGTAAAATGCAATTCATCAAACGGCGCGTGTACAACTCCCGATGCACCTGAGAGAAATCACAAAATTCCTTCGATGTCCCAGCCTCCTCCTATAAATAGAGGCCTCAGGCTCCTTCATTCAACACACCTCGCTTTGGCGTAAAATTTCTCAAGGCCTCTGTTACGAAGAAATAAACACCGATAGATAAATTTCTAAAGCCTCGAAACCCGCTAAACCTCCGCCAAACACAAATCCAACCTAGAAGTGTTCCTTAGCCCCCCTAGGTATCCACCCTTTTCCCAGGCCCAAAATCGTGGATAGAGCGCTTGCTCGCTCGATTTAAAAGGCCAAAATAGTAAGCCGTTACTCCGCCAAAATTTAGCCTTTTCCAAACAAACAGCCGAAATAAACAGCATTACCCGCCCGATCCCGAGGCCGAAAAGTAACTTTCAGCGATTCTGTTGCCCAAATTCACACAACACACAACTTCAAACCGACTGCACTGCACTGAAAAAAGACTCTCTCTCCCCGAGGGACGGAGCGAGCACACCCCTACGCCCGCTTGTAAGCTTTTATTGTTAAAGTTTTTTTTTTCTATGTAATAGTATTATTTCCAAATCTCCGGCCCATGTAAATATATAAGCGGTAGGCCGCCTCGGATTTTATTAGGAAATAGTACTAAATGTAGCGTTATTATGGCAAAATATTTTTAGATAAATTTGTATTTATTTACTTTATTTATTCAATAAAGTCTTTATTTGTAAATGTATTATTTCCGGTCCGCTCAATATCAAAATATAAGCGCTATGTGCCGGGATTTTGTTAGGAAATAATACTAAAAGAGCCGTTATAATGGCCAAATATTTTTAAATGTGTCTAGAATTATTGGAAGGAGATAGCTGCGAGTCCGTAAATAATGTGGCCACGAATGTATCTGTTAATTTTCCCTTGTCAAAATAAGACCTTATTTATTTGCTAAGTAAATGTGATAATAAGCATACTCACCAAAAACGCTGAGATCGAAAGGCGAAGCCGGGTGCCTAGCACCTTCCCAACTCGTAACTTAGCCTCCGAACCCGCTCTAAAATCTCCGGGTTTTTCTTTTCCGGTTTTCCTTTATTTTTGCCTTAAAATAAAGGTGGCGACTCTAAACATTTTGGATCCAAAGGCCTCGCAACATCTTTCTTTGCACTTTCGCTCTCCCTAAATAAGGGGAGAATGGGAATGGAAAGGTGATGTATTCATATGTCCCGTGTCCCCGAAATAATGGATAACCTGGACGTAGAAAACCCAAAGCACTCATAGTGATCCAAAATAGGCCATAAGGCTATTTTCATAAAATTCATAGTGGGGACGCCGCAATATTCTTTCTTGCACTTCTCTATTTTCCCCGAAAGATAAAGGGGAAAATGGGAATGGAAGAGTAATGCATTCCCATATCCCTGTTATCCACTTAAATAAGGATAACTTGACATGGAAAACCATAAGTTCCCATATTGGATACAAAATTCACTCAAGGCAACCGAGGCACATTCCAACGTGCTAATATAGACGAAAGACTCCTCTCGCACTTTGGATTTCGCTCTCTTCCCCTAAACAAGGGAGGGTGGAACGAGCAAGGTGTCCCAAGATCCGCACGCACGCACCCCTATCCAAGGCGCGGGCGCGGAGCATATTTCCTGAACCTCACAAGTGGCGACTCTGGGACGTTGTTTTATTTTAAATAAAATGGAGGGCTAGACTCGCAAAATAAACCTTTTTGTTTTATTTGTTTCGGCTGCAAGATGCTTGTCATATTAATTTACGCATTTGAATAAAGTGTTCCCATTACTTCGCCGTGGCCATATTTGGATATGATCCTCTATCTGGCAAATAGCCTGCTCCGATAACCCGTTATGCATGTTTAAGAATATAAAAAAAAAAAAATATATATATATATATATATATATATATATATATATATATATATGTCAAAAAAATGTGCAAGTTCAAAAAAAAAAAAATATAAGTGCAAGCATAAAAAAAATATATATATATATATTTCTCTATATATATGTGTTTGTACTATTTACATATATATATATTGTGTGTGATAATATCCGGCAAAGACAACAAAAAAGGGGCTTTGTTAAAAAAAAAATCTTTTAATTCTCGCCTTATATTATTTTTATTCTCGCTTCATCTTCATTACGCAATATACATATGTATATATATATATATGCATTCATTCGTCATTTTTATTTTGGGGTTAGGACCCATTTTTCTAAAAAATATATATATATAAATAGATTCCCCGCTTTTTCTTTCTATTTCTTGATGGTATGCTTGCTTGCTCGCACTTAAGCTAAAAAGCCGAGAGATAATCTATACACAACAGAAGACAGTCATATCAGGCTTTTATTTTCTATTTCTATATCTAAAAAAAAAAAAAAATCTTTTTGCTTTTTTAGATACCGCACACACTGCGTGCACATGCATATAAATATATTCGAATCGCTACCCTACACCATGGCGCCGACCTACCCCGTGATAAGCCAACGTTAGGCGCATATAAATTTTCGGACACTTCAAGACCGACCGGTTTTTGCATTTTAAATTATGAGTCGTCAGCCCCTTAAAAAAAAAATGCGCAAGTCAAAAAAAAAAAAAATTTTTTTATCGGGGCGATTATTATTTTCTAAGTGCTCGACCTAGATCATTTTGAATGGTGGATCCCAGGAAGAGTATAGCCCTTCGCACCTGGATCATCCGATCTCGGGAGTCGAAAGGCGGGTGGAATACGTTGGTCCTATACTGGAAGAAAGAATCCATTATTCAGAAAGTCCGAGACTGTCAAAATTAAGTGAGTGCTTATCCAGGTCATTTTGTAGGAAAAATAAAATAATAATAAAATATACTAATAAAGGCCTGCATACCCCAAGCCGTAAAAGCCTTCGGCCGGCCAAATTTCTTCGATACCAGTCCATTTTCCCCAAAACCTCGGCCCGAATTTGAAAGGCAGCAGACAAGATCTTGGCCGTGATCTGAGGAATCAAGCTGCGAAGATCGGATCGAGGTATCGAAGCATCGGATCGGGACGTAAACAAGCCTTCAGTGCAGATTCAGCATAAGATGGCGAGAAAGTGAGCGATCTACTATGGTACGATAATCTGGGCTCCGTGGATATGCTCCTCAAAGAATGCAAAGCAGTTCGGCAATGGCTAGACGGTAGGGTGCAGCCAGCCGAATAATGAGCCGATGGCTAATCCGGTACTGGTAGAACTTGAATCCAGTGGTGAGGTAATTTCTTCCCCTCAGCGGTTCCCGAGAAGCATCAACCTCACATACACTTCCAAACCCAAACCCTCACCAAACACTAACCCACCAAACACCGTTGCCACTCCAAATCCTAACCTCCACAAACCCTACTACCCAAATGTCAATCCTTACTCATCCTACTCTTCATATCCTCTCCCCGAACACCAATATTCCCGAGTAATCCAAATGACCTCCCTTTTCCCATGAACAACCCACTCCAAAATAGCCAGCATATGGATCCCCGAGCTATAACCCGTCGGGCCAAGTTACTACCTACTTATCTCCCAATGATCCGGCCATCCAAATTTAGAAACCATCCGAACCACCGACAAATTTACATTACCCAAAACCCGTTACCGGCAAATTCAAAATCCACCCTGACCCGGAATCTTTATCCGACCCAGAACCTCCATCCAAATTCAAAACCTATACCCGGCTCAAAACCCACCTGTCAAAATCCACCAAATTCGAAACCCCTATATCGGACGCCGAATCCATATCCATTCAAAACCCTTATACTACCTGCAGAATCTCTATCCAGCGAACCGTAATCCATACCCACTCCGAAATCCACCGGCCCGAATCCATATCAGCTCGGAATCCTTACCCGCCTCAAAATCGACCCAAGACATACTCCCCGCTCAAAATCCATACCCGGCAAGACCACAAAGAAATTACCCACCTTCCCAAATCCGCCCGGCATATACACGAAACCAACTCCCCAGCCCACCAAAATGGAAGCCGACATGGAAAACATGAAAACCATGATGCTCAAAGCGCTCAACAAAGGGAATTTTCTACTCGGGCATTGACATTACAACCTTCGCACGCATCGCCTTCAAAATTCAAAATGCGGAGCATAGAAAAGTTTGATGGGATTTGGATGCCCTATATCTCATCTGAAATCCTACTCCTTTGGTATGCGGTCGCAATAAGGGAGCTAGCTTTGAAGCTATGGCTTCCAATTTCCATCTCACCACGGTAGGGGCGCAAGCAATGGGCGATGTTGTCGGACGACAAAGACTCTGAATACAGGGGCCGGATAGCCAGAAATTTCATGAAAGCCCGAAGGTATAAAGACAACACTAGCCCGAGAAAAAAAAGAGACCTCGAGTCGTGCACCCAAAGAAAAGAAAAGAAACATGTCTTTGAATTTGCGATCGGGTGGAAGCGAAAGTTGGCCCGGACTTTTGACACTGATCCGTAGAGTCATCTTGGGATGTTTATCGAAATCTCCAAACCCATATACAGGAGCACATGCGGTATCTCCCTACTGCCAGCGGCTTTAAAGAAGTGGTGGAGATAGGGGTCCGTATTGATGAAGATATACGGGACCAGGACAACTAAAAGTCAATACACCCTCGGGTTTCTTTCCGATACTCTAAAGGAAGACAACCGCACCCAAAGACCAAAGTCAATATGGTAGAGAAGCCCTCGGCCACTTTTTTCTACTCAAAACTATAGTGCTACTCCATGGTCACATGGATCGAGGCAATGTCATCAACTCGATCGGAGGAATAATGGCCCAAAAAGCAATTTGAGGCCGAGCAGGGTCGCCGGCATTACTTTGGCGGATTGCAAGCTCCTGCATGCGTGATATTACGAGGACTAATGGCTCGTGGAGTGTTGAAGCCTGGGAGAACTACAGGACCTCCAAACCCTGCTCGACAAGCTGGAACCATGCCCGATCTTGTGAGTATCATCAAATCGCGGTGGTCACCTCACAGACGACCCACGGTGCTACACGCTCAAACATGCTATCGAGGATCGATAGATGACAAGGTAATTGAAAAACCTCCTCCGGACCAAATACAATCAATAACCCTCTTCCTCGGATCAACATGATTGAGGTTGATGAAAAAATCATCGCTCCCAAGTTTGAAAATTCACCACCCATTACCATACATTCTCATTCCCTTCTCTCCATCTACCTCCATAAAAGAGCCTAGCCGCAACATGCTCTTCGGGACACTATCCGGTAGCCAAAATACTGCAACATCGAAAAGCCACTGGGCGTTAGCCACCTTACCAGATCCGGCCGAGCCTACCAACCAAACCCGAAAAGGGTGACCACTCAGAAAAGACAAAGAGACGCATCGGGCCTAAAGAGGTGGAAGATACTCGTTAGCTCAAATGAAGAAAACTCAAAGCCAACATTTCCATCCGGGCTTACTTCGGCTTCAAAACCCATCGTGATACCCGGCCAAATCTCTAAGTCGCGCTTGTTCCCATTGAAACCTCCCCGAATGAGCTTACTAAATGATCGGAAACATTCATTTTGGAAATGTCATAATGTTTATCGATCTAGATCTCGCCCAAGAAGGGCCAACCACATTGATGCTCTTCATATCATCTGGGAGTGATGGAGAAAGCGTTCCTCGAAGTTCTCGACGACAACGGGTCCTCTTCGAATGTGTGTCCCGCCAAGCATTTAGCTGGGAACAAAAATATCGAACTCACTCCTTCACAGCAAGAAAGGCATACGACAACACCCGCCGATGTGTCTTAGAGTAGTCACCTGACATCGACTATCGGGGCCACTAACCATGCCAAATAATCCAAGTCTTCGGGACATACCAACCCACTTTCAAACTAGCATCGGACGCCCTTGATCCATGGGGTAAAGGGGTAGCCTCTTCATTACACCAACGTGTCAAATTCATCACGCGATGACATATAGTAATTATTCTGGCCGACAAGATCTGGAAAACAAGGAAAGCGAGGATGTCCCAATCCTCGAGATAGAGCATGAAGACACGGGTATTTTCTCGTGGTTTTGAGGTTATCCCCTGCCGTGGTCAACGCCTTGAATACGGCCGAGAGACCGACATCACTGAAAGAAACCACGCCCCTTAGGAAACATGGTTTTAAACATGTTTCAAAAATGAATATACGCTCGGGTCTGGTAGAAACCAACAGCTTGTCAATCTAGTTCGTGATGAACTGTGAATGTATCCTCCTTGACCTAGGATACACACCTACTCCAAATGAGATAGTTGTCATGAAACAAAAAGCGTGAGAAAAGAAAGGCGTAAAAGGAAAACGCCCCACACATCCCCTCCAACCATACGTAAAAACCTTAAATGGTTACTTTGTAAGAAAAGGGGAAACAAGTCTATCTCATGTTCCCCGAGCCTTGGATAGACCGTAATGGGAAAAAGATGCCCTGTTGGGAAATCTTGAAGATGTCCATTTCTCACGCACAAGATGGAACAGTCATCCTGAACCCCAGAAGATCGCATATAAAATGGCCACTTTGAAAACACTTGGTCTATAGATCGTGATGACTATTCTCTCGGTCTTATTTGATGATGATGGCCTGGGAGACAGCTTTCTTGGGTATGATAGACGAGGTACCGAATATGCAAAGC
>JABEVN020000327.1:0-34759 GCA_013146195.2 Codonopsis lanceolata | reverse complement strand
TAAATAAATATATTTGTTCCGACATTTCCTAGTTTGATTTCTAAAATTTTGATTCTCTCGTATGAAATGCGGTTGAATTTTTATTTTTATTTTATAGGTAAATGTGGCCCCCTTGTTGGTATGGGGATCGGAACCTAATACAGTTGAAACATTATTCTCATCATTCCAGCTGGTGTTTTTAATATAAAGGAGCTTCTATTGGAACACAGCAACCAAGGAACTGGTCATTTTATGGTTTGCATTGTATTGTCATTCCAATTAACAGGCTCAAAAGTTTCTAGAGCTAAGGTCTCCAGCTCGTCTCTCAAAAATAAGGTCTCCTATTATGAACCATCGTTCCATATTATTTTAATTACCTTTTTTTTTATTGATCAAGAAGACAACTCTTCGCTTCTATCTAATCACACTTTTACAGTTTGGTGATTCAAACAAAACAATAAGTGTGAGATATTCAACCCAGACCAATCTACATAATACATTTTCCCTGTTCCTTAGTTTGTTCCAACTGTAACTGCTAGTGCAGTTGAATGCTTACACGCTGGCTATGAGTTATTGGTCATTTGACTAATAGGTCCTTTGGATCAAAAAAATATGATGAGTGGATTCATGTTACTGCCCAAGTAATTGAGCAAGGCTGAGAACCTGAGTTGAGTTTTAATGAGTAAATCCAGTATTAACTATGGAAACTGTTCCAACAAAATACAGTACGCATGCGTATTGGAATTTTAACTTACATTTATTAGAACTATGCTCTAGGGTTCATCTAAATGAAAGGATATTCTTCCAGTTAGACAGAAAGTCTTTCAATGTGGTTCGTATTCCGGGGGGAGGTTCGTTTTGAGTTTCAGCTCATGGAAAGATGGCGAGGAAGAGTGCATGAGATTATTCTATCGTACCGGGAATTGCTATGGGTTTGCGATTGGATGGAGAAGGCAGCTAGGATGAGGGGAGTTTTTTTGGAGGAAACTACAGTCGTATAGGAGAGTAGTCACTGTTGCTAAGGAAAATAATAGTTTTGGTTCTTTTTTCAGTGTCACGGTCGCAGGGAAGGGGATAACAAAGGTGATTTGCATCGAACATAACGGTATCTTTTGGTTGGGACTGGATGGTTGCGAGGGTGAGGAATTTTGCTCATGAAAATACCTCTGAGAAGAAGCGTCTTCTAAATCTTATAAAGAGGTGGCAGATATACCTCCATGGCCTAATTTGGGGGTACAAATCAGGCGAGGGTTTGCAACACGTTTCTTCAGGGGTAGACTTCGAGGTGGTGGAAGACTCGTGTAACAACTCTCTTCTGTTTCTTGAGAGGTGTCTGGGTGGGCAGAGTGGGAGAGAGTGATTCCTCAAGTGGGTTGATAAGAGATGGAAAGTGGTGGGGAGGTGGGGTGGTAGTGCTTAATGCATTCTTTTCGCTTGAATTCCCATCGAAGGTTGAAGCAGATCGCCTCATTCGAGACAAGTCGTGGGTTGAGGATAAGATGCCGTTGTTGCTAAATCATTGGGATCCTTTGGAAGGTTGTCTTCGAAGGAAGTAAACCACAAGAGGTTTGGATTCGGGTTATGGGCCTTCCGCTGCATTTGTGGGGCGAGAGAGGTGTTCAAGGAAATTGGAAATAGGTGTGGGGGGTGTCGTTTCCACAAGCGAAGCAACGGAAAGGAGATCGAATCTCAGTGGGCCAGAATTCTTATAAAGAATAGTTCGGAGGTGCCGTGGCGAGAGAGTTATAATTGGAGTCGGATCCGGATTTTCGAGCTACCTGTTTGGGTTGAAACAGTTACTTTTGTAGTCTGTGGTGGAGACACGGTGAGGTTGGCGGTGGCGATCCTGTTTTCGGAAGAGGGAAGGTTGAAGGGTAGTGAGACTCACGCAGGGGAGGCGTGAAAGTCACAGAGGGTTGGTACCAGATAAAGTCAAGAGGAAGAGTAGTCAGCTTTCTCGGTCTAGCACGTTAAAGTCCAGTTTTCAAATTTTAAAACTGCTGAGTCTAACGGTGCCATTTCAAACAGTCTAACAGTGCCGTTTCAAAGGGTATGAAGGCGCAAGGGAAATGTGTGGAATGCGTGGGTTGAAGTTTCAAAAAATTAAAAGAAAAAGTGTCTAATGATATCGATGGAGTTAGTGGGCCGAATCTGGTTTCGAACTTGGGCTTTGGGTTTGTTGACCCTGTTTCTTCACAAACAGGGCCTGGTCTAGGGCCTCGAATTGATGGGCTGGATTCCAATGTCTCAGATAGGCAAGTCAAAAGACCGGGAAATCTGAAGGTGGCATTGAGGGGCTGCTTCCTCTATTTTTGTTATGGCGGCGTTTAAGGGAGAGCTGTTGGCGTAGAGACAAAGATGTAGAGGCAGAAAGTCTTTGACTAAATTCGACAAGTTAGAAAGCTGCAAGTCGACACCAGCTTCAGGCCGAAATTCCACTTCTGATTCTCTGGAATTTCTAGATTGGGTGGTGCGAGGGAGGCGTGCCATGGTTATGTTAATTTCGAAAGGATGGTGACCTAGGATTTGGAGGATGGGTTCACGTAATTTGGGTGGACTTAAGGAGCCGGAAGGGAGATGGAGCCACTCGTGGATGCCAATGTTGAGTGTGAACTTGGTGGAAGTGGAGGCAGGCATGTGTTCTGACAGGGACAAATCTGAGGCGAAGCCCTACCAGCGAGAATTTGTCGAAGATCCGTTGGGTCACAAGGAAAGGAGGAAGGAGAGGTTTGTTGCGGAGAGAAGCGGTGAACCATCTCTACATGAAGACTTCGATGGCTGGTAGCCTCTCTCTTCCGAGAAGGAAGAATCTGCCGATGGGTGGGTGTGATAGTAAAGATGAAGGTGTTCGCTTTGATAGTGGTGGTGGAGTTGGTTCAATCTGATTAATGTCGATAATGATGAGTACAGATAATGCGGGTGGGACGGATAAGGTTCGGGGTAGTGGTAGCGATTAGCCCATGAGATGGAGGGATAAAGCCCGGAGTCAGATGGGTTTTCCGTGGCTTTTTCGGCATTGTTGGGAGGTGATTAAAGGGACATTATGGAGGTTTCGAGTCTTTCCATTCTAGTTTGAGATTTGAGAAAAAGCACTTAATCTTTGCGTTCATAGCATTGATTCGAAAAAAGAGTGGTGCCACGATTTGAGATTTTTCGTCAGATAAGTTTGGTGGGTGGCATATACAAGTTGCTATCGAAGTGCTAGTGAAAGAATGAAGAGGGTTATGGGTAGTATCATTTCGAGTCATGACACGCTTTTGTGAAGGATAGGCAGTTATGGATGCGTCCTTTATATGATGAGCGGTGGATGATAGGTTGAGAAGCGGAGGCGGGGTTGTTGTGTAAGTTGGATATAGAAAACATGATAATGTGGTGGGATTTCTTGTTATATATGATGGAAAGAATGGGTTTTGGCCTCGAGTGGATTGATGGTCAAGATTTTGTATCTCTACGGTTCGCTTCTCGGTTTTGGTGAATGGAGAACCATCGGGATTTTCCACTAGTTCGAGAGGCTTGCGTCGCCAAGGAGACCTCTGTCCCCATTTTTGTTTATTGTGGTCATGGAGGCTCTTAGTAGGATGTTAGAGAGGCGGCGAGGCGAGTGGTCTTTTAAGTGGGTTTAAGGTGGGGAGGAGTGGGGAGGCGGGAGGTGTCGATTTCCCATCTTCTCTTTCTGAGATGATACTTTAGTTTTCGTCGAGGCGGATAAAGGCTCGGATTGGGAAATCTCCGATTAGTTCTATTATTTTTCAAGCGCTTCAGGCCTTGGCATCAACATTTCTAAGAGCGAAATTATTCTGTAGGAGGGGTGGAGAATGTTGAGGAGCTAGCTGCATTCTTTGGTTGTAAGTCCGGCTGTTCTTCCTACTTCCTATCTCGGGCTTCCTATTAGTGCAGAGTCGAAGCGAGCGTTATGGAATCCAGGTGGTAATGCGGTTCGAGAAGAGATTGGCGGGGTGGAAGCGTCGGCCAATCGAGGGGAGATTAGTCTTGATCAAGAATACTCTTGCTAATTTACCAACTTATTTCTTATCTCGTTTGTGATTCTGCCCGCCACAATTAGGCAAAGATTAGAAAAGTTGGAAAGAGATTTTTTGTGGGAGGGTCAATCGGATGTGCGTAAGTTTCATTTAGTGAATTGGGATAAGGTGTGTTCGAGGGTTCGGAGAGGGGTCGAATATCGAAAAATCAAATTATTTAACGAGGCTTTCTTGGGGAAATGGTTGTGGAGATATCTCACAAATAAGGAGGCTTTGTGGAGGGAAGTGGTGGTGGTGCAAGTATGGGGAGGAGGTCACTGCTGGTTTCCTAACGAGGTTAATTGCCTTATGGGGTGGGGAGTCCGCGAGGTATAAGGAAGGGGTGGAATTCTTTTGAAAGATTCATTGCTTTTGAGGTTGGTTATGGGGCCTCGGTGAGGTTTTGGGAGGATAGATGGTGTGGGGATATTCGATTGAAGGAGGCGTTTGAACCTATTTGAGCTGTCCACTGATAAGGATTGTAAAGTTAGCTCAGTATTATCTTGGGTGGAGGGTAAGCCTATCTGGAATCCTTTGTTCGTATGAATTTTCATGATGGGAGTTAGAGTCGGTTGTGCGGCTTTTAAGGATGCTTCAAGAGCGAGAAAATGCAGATGCTGCACGGACAAGGTGGTTTGGAAAGACTCGTGATCTCTTTTCTCGGTTAGCTCGTATTATTTAAAGCTTCTCAATGGTGGCGATACTTCTTTTCCGTGGAAAGCAAGATTATGGAGAACCAAAGCCCTAAGAGAGTGGCTTTTTCATGTGGGAAGCGACTCACGTGAAGCTATTCTAGCAACCGGGGACAATTTGAAAGCGTAACATAGTTTTTGTTAATAGATGCTATATGTGTAAAATTTGGCGCGGAGAGTGTAAATCACTTGCTTCTTCATCGCCAAGTGGCTTTAGAGCTTTGGAGTTACGTCTTTGAGTATGTTTAATATGTCTTGGGTCATGCCAAGTTCGATCATCGACCATGTCGGAGGTTGGAATAGGGGTTATTTGGAGAAGAGGAATAGTATTTGGGGACGACTCTTTTGGGGTGTGTTGGATTCTATGGAAGGAGAGGAACCATGGGGCCTTCGACAGCGATGGAAATGTCGATCCAGGTGAAGAAAGCTGGCGATAAGTACTATTCAGTTTTGGAGTTCCGTGGATGGTCACTCTCTTCCTAGATATTAGCTTTTGTAGATCTTGTATATAGAACAGATTTTGGTTAATATTTGGGTTGGTATACGGCTAGTGTACAAAGGACGCATCACCTCTTTTGATGCTTGTTATTTAATATATTATTTACTTATCAAAAAAAAAAAAAGGTAGTGGTAGATAGAACCTGAAGTGTATGGTAAAGATGGCAGTGAACCGTCTCTACCAGAAGAATTGTTGGTTGGTAGCCCTCTCTCGTCTCATGAGGAGAATTTACCGGAGGGTTGTGTGATAATAAAGATGATGGTGTTCATTTTGATAGGGGTAAAGGAGCTGGATCATTGCAGATTAATGTCGAAAAGGATGGTATTGATGATGCCATTCTGGGTGGGACGGATAAGGTTCAAGGAGATGCAGAATCAGTAGTGAATTGTGTCACCTCAGAGGTGCTCGAGTTGGGATGACTGAAAATACACAGGAGTGTGCGACAAACAGAGGAGACAGACATCGCAGTCGAGAAAAGAACTCTTAGTCGTTAACTCATCTTCTTCGGTGACTGTGGACGAAAATCATGCAGAGCCAATCTCTTGTACCCCCTTGGCCTTTTTGAATCCTTTTTGAACCTTTGTTGTGTGACGGGGACATGGAGGACATCTCATTGTGGGTCAAAAGGAGGGCTAAAGGTTTTACTCCCTCTGTCCCAAAATTATTGTCCTGCTTTCCTTTTTTTGTCTGTCCCAAAATAATTGTCTTATTTGAAACTTTTCTTTTTAGGACAACACTTTTACCATTTTACCCTTGTTCTTCCTACTTTAATTATGAGTCATATACACATGAGCTTTAAAGTAAACTACACATCAAATTAATATTAATAATCCAGTCAAATATGTTTTCTTAAACCGTGCGTCAAGTCAACTCAGACGATAATTTTTGGACGGAGGCCGGAGGGAGTAGTAAATTCCTGGTGGTGTCATGTCATGCTTTTGAGGATAAAATCATGGAATTGCTTTTAGAGATTGATAGAAGTTGCAGATCATTGAGTAAAGATAACAGTGTTAACCGGGGTAAGACTCGGGCGAGATGTAATCGGGAATTGAAACAATTATGTTGCACTCTTAAATTTGACCGTGGAGAGAGTGTAGAAGGGGAAAGCAGGAGGAGAAGAAAACTTAATTGATTATGGATATTCGTATTATTTCATGGAATGTGTGGAGTTTGAATGATTTGGATTAAAAAAAAAGGTAGTAAAGGCAGAAATAAGGAGGTGGCACCCTCATTTGATCTGTTTGCAGGAGACCAAATTGGAGAATATGAATAGGGACATTATTTCTAGTGTGGGTGGTGGAAGGTGGGCAGATTGGGAGCATTTAGAGGCCGGGAAGCAGGTGGGGTGTTGGTGATGTGGGATAACAGGGTTTTCTCTAAAATGGGAGTGGAGAAAGGGCGCTTTTCTATTTCCTGTCTTATAAAGAAGGTGGATAATGAGTTTGTTTTTTCTTAGGTGTCTATGGGCCATGTGCAGATGCAGCTAGAAAGGAATTGTGGGAGCAATTGAAATTGGTGAAACAGAGGTGGAATTTCCCTTGGTTCATCGGAGGTGATTTTAATGCTATTAGAATTCCATATGAGAGGTCTCGATCTCATGGTTTTTCGCAGGCTATGATGGAGTTCAATGATTCCATAGATGATTTGGAATTGGTGGATCTTCCGTTAGCACTTAGCAGGGGGTGGGTATACGTGGTTCAGAGATAATAACAGTTCCCAATGATCTAGACTTGACAGATTTTTTATTTCAGTCGAGTGGGAAGAGAGTTTTCAAAGCTCTATTCAATCTTGCTTACCTAGAGTTACTTCGGACCACGTCCCTTAGCTTCTTGAGTGTGGTGTTCTTATTAAAGGAAACGCTCCATTTCGTTTCGAGAACATGTGGCTGAAAGAGCCAGGTTTCTTAGATTTGGTTCGCTCAAAATGGAGTTTGTACTGTGTAACTGGAGATCCAAGCTTCAGACTGGCTAAGAAGCTGAAACTTCTTATATGGAACATGGATTCTTTTGGTATGGTTGAAGTTAGATTGCGCGAAGTAATGGAAGATATCAGAAAGTTGGATGCTTTAGAAGGTGGAGTTTTGTCTAGCGAGGATTTGAATCGTCGGATTGAGCTTAGAAAGGGGGCGAAAAGATTGTTGATTTGTGAAGAAATTTGTTGGGGGCAAAAATCCAGGGTGCAATGGCTTAAGGAAGGGGATAAGAACACAAAAAAAATTCACCGAATGGCTAACTCAAATAAAAGGGCAAACAAGATTCACAATATCTCCATTGATGGGTTTTGTTGGAAGACAGAGCTGATATTAGGGATTGTATTGTGGGTTGCCACGGTTGGATGGGATGGTTTTCAAATCTCTAGAGCAGAATGATAAGACTAACCTTGAATCGATGTTTACGGAGGAGGAAGTTTGGACTGCCCTTTGGAGTTTGAATGGAGATATAACGACAGGTTCGAATGGTTTTTCGATTGCTTTTTTTCAACATTACTTGGAAGTTCTAAAGGACGACATCATGGAGGTTTTTCGGTATTTTCATGCGAATACGAGCTTTGAAAGAAGTTTAAATGCCACGTTTATCTCTTTGATTCCGAAAAAGAAGAATGCTATTGATATCAAGGATTTTCGGCCTATTAGTTTGATTGGAAGTGTTTATAAACTCAAAGCTAAAGTGCTGTCAACTCATTTACGGAAGGTGGTGGTTAGGCAAATTATTGATGCGGTTTTCATAGCAAACGAGGTGTTGGATGATAGAGTGAGAAGTAAAGTGCCGGGGCTTGGGGCTTTTAAGTAAACTGGATATCAAAAAAGCATATGATCTTGAAAGTTGGGATTTTCTAATCTATTTGCCGAACAGGATGGGCTTTGGAGAAAAATGGCGGAACTGGATTTCCTTTTGTATATCTACGGTGAGATTCTCGGTGTTGATCGATAGAGAACCTGCCGGATTTTTTGGTAGCTCGAGAGGTCTACGCCGGGGGGATTTCTAGTGATGGAAGCCTTAAGCTTAGTGATGGAGAAAGCTCTTGGTGGAGGCTTCTTTAGGGGTTTTAATATGGGAAGCGTTAGTGGTCCTAGGGTGTCGGTGTCTCATCTCCTTTTCACAGATGACTCTCTTGTTTTTTGTGATGCGGAGGTCTCTCAACTAGATTACTTGCGAATGGTTCTGTTATTATTTCAGGCACGTCCGGTCTTAGAATTAATATCTCAAAAAGTGAAATCTTACCGATTGGGAATGTGGAGAATGTTGTGGAGCTGCCAAGTTGGCTTCGTTTTTTGGCTGCAAGGTTGCTTATCTCCCTACAACCTATTTGGGGTTGTTGTTAGGTGCCCCATCCAAACGTTCGAGTACATGGGTTCCTGTGATAGAAAGGTTTTAAAAGCGGTTGGCAGGATGGAAGAAACAATTTTTATCGAAGGCGGGGGTCGTCTGACTTTGATTAAGAGCACCCCTATCTACTCTTCCTATTTATTTCATGTCCTTATTTGTTATGCCAGCCTCAATTTTCCATCGATTGGAAAAATTGGAGAGGGATTTCTTATAGGTAGGAGCTTTGGTGGGTCATAAATATCACTTAGTCAATTGGGATAGGGCGGCTTGAGTATCAGGGATAGGGGTTAGGGATCAAGAAGCTTAGAAGGGTGAGTAAGGCTCTGTTGGGTAAATGGTTATGGAGGTTTTTGGTCGAAAGAAATGCTCTTTGGAGGTTAGTAGTGGTAAGAAAGTTCGGGGAAGGGAATCATTGTTGGTTTCCAAAGGATGCTGCCATGTCATACGGTTTGGGGGTTTGGAAAGGGACAAGGAAAGGTTGGGACTCGTTTACTCGGAATTTATCCTTTGAAATGGGGAGTGGATCTTCTGTTGGTTTTGGGATAGACAAGTGGTGTGGGGATGTGGAACTGTCAAGAGCCTTTCCCAACCTTTTCAACATTACAACCGATAAAGACGCGAAGGTTAGTTCGTATCTTCAATTCGAGAATGATGCTATTCTCACAGGTGATAATTTGCGGAGACGTGGCATAGTGTATGTGAATAGGTGTTTCATGTCTAGAGGGGATGGTGAGAGTCTGAATCATCTTTTACTTCATTGTAAGGTGGCGAGGGAATTGTGGAGTTTGATCTTTGGCCTTTGTAGTCTATCCTGGGTGATGCCTGATTCTCTCAATGAATTGTTCAACTGTTGGTCTATGTATCGGAAGGGGAAGGGAGAGTCCATTTGGAACCTTATTTCCTTGGGAGTCTCCTGGGTCATTTGGAAGGAGAGGAATAGAAGAGTTTTTTTATAATGAAGAGAGGATTGTTTCTGTTTTGAAGAATGATCTTCTTCATTTGCTGTTTTTTTGGTGCACAGATCCAGTTGGGCTTTCAGTCAACTCTTTTGTAGAGTTTATGGATAGCTTTAGTATTCTATAATTTCTTGTGTATACTTCCGGCGCACAAAGGACGCAGCACTGCTGCTTTTTGTCTATAATACTTTAATACACTTATCAAAAAAAGGATAAAACTTTCACTGTGTTGTGCAAGCGCACTTGTTAAGTCAATCTATTAAGTGAGAAGGCAAATCGGTCATAAAAACTTGAGTAATCATCGACTTTCCTGGGAAGATGACATGTGGCATGGAATGAGAGATATACGTGAGTATGAATGGGCTATTATAAGAGAGGGATAAAGGCATGGGGGAGACATGACGAAGGGAAGAGATGAGATAAAATAAGCAATGACAAAAAGAAAATATGAAAGCTTAACTGCCAAGAATTGCATCAAAAGCAAAAAAGTTATAATATTCTCATGGAGAAGGGGCAATAATGCGGAGTGGGTGGGGGCTGTGGGGGGAGGGATATGCAACAAACATGGACATGGTTAGTGGGCTTTAGTGAAAATGGGAGGTGTACAGCATTCACAGCTGAGATTTGGCCATTTTCAAGTATATTCAACTTGCTTGGGATAGAGGCTATAAGAATGTGATTATAGTAATGGATTCAAAGGTTGCAAAAGAATTGATTGACTTGACTGTAGATCAAGTGAATGTTCACAGGTGCGGCAGTTATGTTAGTTGGGATTGGGAATGCAAATTGTTCACGTTTAATGGTCGGTACATTTTCGAAGACCCTCCACCGGAGGTGAGTTGTGGATGTCGAATGGAAAAGTCAATGGGGTTCACGTTTAGTGGCCGTCTTTTTTTTTCTTCCTTGGGGGCCTATCTGCACCCAAAAGAAATAAAGAAAAAATTAAAAGCAAAGGGAGGACGCACAATAAGGCTTGTGTGTGTATTTGTATATTTAGTTATTAATACACTTGTGCACGCACAGATACAGACACACATTACTGGCATGCTGTTGGTGGGAGCTGGTATCTGGTCTTGAACATGCTGGTGCCCCATACCATAGTATTATGATAATACTACCCAGCACTCTGCACTTAGACAGCTAGTAAGTGGTTGTTCTAGCTTAAGCATATGTCTCGGGTGTTCGAGCTATGGGAACTCAGCTGCATTAAAACTTGGTAGGGAGAGTTGTACCACCCTTGTGGTCATACCCGGCTCAAGGATTAGTCTCTTTTTTGGGCCTGGAGATACGTTAGGAAACCCAACAAAAAAAATTATTCAGATAATTGTCGACAGTCAATTACTAGTTTTGAGCAAACATCTCTTATAAGTCTCATGGGCCTAGTTAGGAGGCAGTTAAAGCAAAGATGTCATCCATAACTCTTGCTTTTTCCTGCCATCAGATCTCAAGGAAAATTATTACAGGCTTTTTAGGTTGCAGGGGGCATTCGTCAATGTGAAATCCATTGCTATTCACCCATGTTATGCTCGCTTCTCCTTAATATCAAGCTATGGGGGGTAATGGCAGTTTTACATATTCAAAGTGGGTGCCGTATACACCATTTGCCCTAATTTAGTTTGTGTTTGTAAATGTTTTTCTTTGTAATTTTTTCCTCATTTGAGAAGAAGGATCATGTGTGAGGGAGGGACTTTTAAGCCAATGATACTAAAATTGTTTGTTACAATCCCTAGATCCTGGGTGGTGGTAAGGAACCCCTCAAATATAGTGCATAGGTGGAGGTGGAATGTTTCAATTAAGCCTAGGAGCTTCAGTTTGAAGATCAGGTAATTTCCTTGTCTTATCCTTCAAATATGGAAGCAAAGTATTAAATAAGTAATGGGGCTAATGATGCAGCTATTTCAGAATCTCTATTCAGTTAGGTTAGGTCCAGTCTATCCCTCAAAATAAACAAACATGCTGTTGATAATCAGTGGGATCTCATTTCAAAACTCTTTATCTAATGTAGTAATTTTTGTTGTATCGTGGGCGAAGATGTTGCCAATTGTTTCTGTGGTGGCTTCTTTGATGACATGATATAATGAAACGTGTTTGAAACTTTTCCCTTCTTATTCGCTCTTAGAGAATTGAGTATTCTGTGGGCATAATAATGGTGAATCAATCACGACCGCATCATGTTGCTCTACTAGAAGGACTTTGTTATCTTTGTCACTTCTTTCTCGAACTATTTGGAAATTCCTGTTTGGGTTGTGAAGCTTTGAGCTCAATTTTTACACAAGCTAAATGAAATTGGATGATGTTAGGCTCTGATAGAGTATTGGCCATGTTTGATTTTGTGTTTTGCAGCTTATATATTTTCAAGGCCAAGAAAGAATGATACAGTTAAAAAGGATAAGAAAGCCATGACCAAAGTCCCCATAGCTCCACCCGATATTACAACTAGCTTCAAATCGGGGCCTGAAGAAGCCACCATCTTTGGTCCCATCCCCGACTCAGCAAAGATGAACGAGCCCATTTCTGAAAATCAATGACCTATTCAAGTGGTAGTTAGAACTGAATAGAAAATGCCAAACTGATGAATTTTGAAGTAAAGGGACAGACAAATTGATGAAGAGACTGACACTTTGACGCCCTTGTACCTGCAAAATCCATCCCATGTCACTGATCGTATGTAAGTTTTGCTCCTTACGAGAAGGTTACTCATGGATGGTTTAATTCATTTGGTACAATTAGTGGGTGGTTTCAGCATAGTTGCATTCTGTGTATTTTCATTGACTTTTTAGTTTAGGGTTTTGACTTTGATTACATGTCTAAGTCCTGGTTCTAACTATTGGCGAATAGAATACAGGAAACAGAAATAGACAGAATGTTTCCACGAAGAGGGGATGCTAACGCTATCGGATAGGATTGTATTTGGCATAGATCTATGATAGCTCATCATGTTTCAGTTTGCAATCCTTTTACATTAACTTCAGTTTAGTGCCATCTTGTATCTAAAGGTAACACTCTGGATCGGGTACGAGTGGCCTACCAATAAGGGCTTTTTTTTTCATAGTTCGGACTTGATTGGACCCAGAAAAAGTGTAATGTTTGGAGCGCCTTTCTGATTAATGGTTGCATTCATAGTGTAGACTCCTGCTGGGAACCTAGAGGTTTTGTTATGGGAATCACTAGATACCGCCCCTTGTAAAATCAGAGGAAATAATGAGGAGTTTGTTAGAACTAAAAGGGGCACTATTGTAAAGAAAAATAATAGAGGGGGGTTTGTTGAAAAAATAGGGAAGGGTACTTTAGTAATTTCATCTTGGGGGCTTTGTTTATTGGAGTGAGTACATTTTTTTTATTGCATTTGGGTTAGAAGCGTCGCGGTGGGTTGGTGGGGATCATCAAACCACGGGTCATAAAAACCCATAATTTGACAGTGTAGGTTGACCCACCAAGGTGACGGGTTAGGAAAATGTGAACTCAGCTCAACTCAACATGATTTATGAGTCAGCCCATCAATTTTTTCTCCGATAACTTTTCAAAAAAATTATAATAATACAAAGTTTTTTATAAACTATCGTCAAAAATCAACACATAGTTTTTATGGTTTGTCAATCATTATATTATTCATTCATATCATCTTCTTTCTCAACCTCGTCAACAATCTCAAGAACATTTGATCATTCACTTGATTCGTACCATCTTTAGAATACTCGTCAAATTTTATCGTTTAAATGGTTTTGATGATTAAATTACTCTAAACCTAAGTCAACCCGATGGTCAGTCCCCCCCAACCCGTATCAACCGGTGACACGTATGGGTCTAACCCATGTGACTCGCAATTTTAGAGGCCCGTGTTTTTCGAACCCAATCCACCCCATTTAGGTGGTGTGATGGGTTGACTGAACGAGTTCAACCTGATTTGACAGCTCTAATTTAGGTTTTTGAACTCGTGATTTATGTGCAATGTTCCACTCTTTAAGAGCATCCACAATGAAATTGTGAATATGATTTCACACGTGACAAGTTTTCTTTCTTTATACACATTTAATTGAAAGAGACATTTTCAATGTAATTGTAAATTTGATTATATTTGATATTCGACTCTTTCCAGTTAGGTCAACATATATACTTTATCAGTTTTCAAAAGAATATCTAGTTTAACTTGACACACAGATTAAAAAAACTGAATTTATTATAAATATTAAGACAGTGTTTATTTTTCAATTGGATAAAAATAAAAGAATGAGATTCATTAGGTTGTTGGACAATGCAATTAATTCACCTAAAAAAAACAAATTATTGATTGCATCAATAAATCTTAGATTTTTTTATGCAACGGATATACATTAAATTTTTCATAAGTGTTGAATCTTTTTTACAAAAGCGGTTTTTAGAACATGGCATGTAATAATCACAATCTTCATCTATATTTTTAAGATTTTAGTCAGTTATGTATCGTGTTCTAACTTCTAAAGATTATGTATAAAAAAAAATGTGTGCACACACATCTTTTTCTCTCTCTTCGATCTCACTAACTTTATGCGGTACTAGCTCCGTTCCAAAATAAACGATATTTAACAAAGTTTTGTTGTCACCAATTTTAGGATTTCATGAAACATTTGTCTATATATTACAAAAAATATCTTTATTCACTACGCTTAAATTATTATTATTAACTACAATAAATGATCTTAATTGACTATAAATCAATCACTTATAACATTGTGTAATATGTGTGTAAATTGCTAAAATATTATTTATGTTTGGAAGAATGTAATAAGTTATGTTTTAATTCAATCATCATGAAATTATAAATAAAAATAAAAGCAGGTTTCTTATTAATTTATGGAGTCTCTCACAGCCCAACCAATCAAGGTCACAGATTACAAAACGAACGACATGTTCAACCTAAGATCCCACCTTTTCTCTCGGTTAAAAACTAACACGAGCTTTTAACGCAAAGGAATAAAAGACAAAATTAAGATTTGGTTTCTTTTGAAGCATTTGTGGGTGGTTGAAGCTGAGTCTACCCCACTCTCCAAATCCAACACCACTTATCTCCACACTCCTCCATCCAAAATAACTTCTCAATTCAAAATCTTGGAACACCTCTGGTAAAGTAAAACCCTCTACAAATTGGATCAAATTTTGAATTCAACCCCCCATACTTACATACTAGCTAGCTTGACTGTGATCATTTCTGGGTTTACCCACTATTTCCAATGCCAGGAACCATCCATGTTTCAGGTAACTCCCCTTCAATCTCTTCACACTTGTATTCTTTTTCCAAGTTTAATCCAATATTGTTTTGTTTACCATAATTGCTTGATCACCACAGTTCTGGACTTCAAGGGCATTTCATTTTCTTCTATTTCGATCAAGGGTAACCACTTCTTCTTTCTCTCAGTGTGTGTGTGTGTGCGTGTGCGTGTGTCAGTGAAGAATTATGTTGTCAGACCCAATTTGTTTATATGGTCTAATGCAGCTTCAATGGGGAAAAGGGAGTTTCAAATTTGGGACAAGGGTGACTTCTCATTGTAAGATCCTACAATTTCATCTTAGTTTATAATCCTAAGTTCTTGTTATAATCTTTAAACACATTTTTGTATGCAGTCCAGTAACAACACTGCGTGACAATTTGATCATTACCCTTCAGGATGCAGAGGGGAACCAAATTTCACATGCAGGTTTATCCCATCCCTCTCACACACACACACACACATACGAGCCACAACACCTAAGAGAGCTCTGATAAAATTTGGTTTTCTTCTTTTAGAGAGGCCTTATGGGGATGATTTTGTTGGGAAACAGGAATAAGGACAATGTCAATTGTCGAAAAAGTTGTGTGGGATGATTTTTTCCCCCTTGAAGGAGGTGGGCATATACATATGAAATTGCAGTTCATTCTCAGTGACGAGGAGCGCAACCGAGTTCGTAGCCTGGTATTCTTTCATCTTTTTCTTATTCTTTCTTGATAAATGATGCCGAACTGCTTAGGTATATCTACTATGTTCGCTGAATAAGACAAAAGGTGCATTTTCTTTTCTTTTAATAGAAAGATGCATTAAAAACAAGAGAAATTTTGCTTTACCATTTTCTTTTCTTATTGTACTCCCTCCGTCCCAAAATGAGTTTATCCATTTTTATTTTTTCATGGAAATTAACAATTTTGACTTGTAAGCAATTTTACTTGCACATTTACCTGAATGCCCTTAGTGGCCGCATTATAGCATTGAACGTGCACATTCGGACATGATAGTTGGCAATGGTGAATTAGTAACTTCATAGAGAGAGGAAACTCATTTTGTGATTTTGGGACTAGAAAATTTTGAAGAGAGACACTCATTTTGGGAGATAGGGTGTAATATTTGATCGAACTGAGGAGCTTTAATTATGAACTTTGTGGTACTTTTTCCCTCATGAAATTGGTTAATTAAACAATATGTTAAGAACTTGTCTATTTAAGGAGCATATGCCCCCAAATCAGAATCCAAATTGAATATATGCACACGCTTTCTTACGTCATTGTGCAATTAGCAACAAGCTTGTATGTGTAAATGGAAATCTTTGTTAGTTCATTTTTTCTGATGTAACTAGAATGTTTAGTTTCTGAAAATTATGTTTTGCCTTCTGTCTAGAGAGAAACTGCACTGAAGAAGAAACAAGGGGTGATACTCGATAGCACTCTTAAAAATCCAGAAACAGCTAGCAATTCAACAATATCATCTTTGTGCACTCATGAGGTCTCAGGTTTGATCTTGCTTAATGTAAAAAAATTAAGGACGTATAAAACAGAATCACTGTCAGAAAAATATATAAAATGGATAAATAGGTCACAACAGTATTTTCATTAATTGTCAATTTGGTCTTACATTGCAATTCTTCTGAAAGGCTTTTTCTTAAGATTCAAGAACAAGCGACCTTCTTCATAATGAATCCGCAAGTGCTGGACATGTAACCGTGAAAGCTCATCAGCTGTCCACGCCCAATACTTCGAACGAGAATGCAGAATCCCGTTATGCTAGCGATGAAGCAACTCTTGAGAGACAAACAACTCCAGTTAAGGATCAAACCTATGTTTTTCTCACAAATGTTAGTCATGTGATAGGAAAGAGATTTAAAATGGGCTCTTAACTCTGTGTCTATTCTTTTTTTATTCTTTATTTTTATCATTCTTGTTACTTCATCTTGATTTTCTTTTTAGAATTTCCTCGAAATGGGGAACGTGTTATGCTCCCTTGAAAATTCGGAATTACAAGAAAATAAATCAGGCTATTATGCAGGGATGAAGAGTCGGTTTTTTTTTACTTTTAATCATCTTAGGCCTCCTCTGGAGTAGCTTTTTCCATGTAAATGTGTCTTTGCCGTAGTTGAAGAGTCGTTTTTCTCGTATTCCCCTTATAAACGGGAGTGCTTAGAGAAAAATAGCTCCAAAATGGAGAGTTTTCCTTTTAAAAAGTTCCATTTTTTATTGTAGCATTCCTACATTTTTTACCCACAAAAGTTCCAGCATTTTGTTAGAAATGTTGTGCCAGACAAAGCCTTAGACCAAGTCTTTCTTGTCTAAATTTGTATGATTTGTATCTACTGTGTGAGAAACCATCTTACTGACATTTTTTTTAGATGATATTTACATAATGTTTTAAAGATAAAACTGAACCAGAACAAGCTAGCATCATTGTGCTTGCTACAGAAAATGAACTGAAGGCAAATTTAAAATCTGCAGCTTTGTTAACATTCAATCCACATGTTTTAGAATGCTACAGATAGGAGGAAAGAGGCATCATCCTCTTCCATGTCAGAAGGGGCTGGACTACATCAGAAACCATTAGTGGAGGTGGAGAATGAGCTAGTGCGTCCTAATCTTCAAGTGGGACCCATTCCACTGCAAGAAGCTTCCTCTTTCTTTGGGTCCTCGAGGCTGGGAAATGATCTCGCTGAAAAGCTTCAGAAGCAGAGTCCTGTGGACAAAATTCATAGTGATGTAAAGGAAAAAAGTGAAGGGAAAGAAACACTTATAATTAAGAAGAATCACACTCCTCGAGTACAGAATGCTGATATTTCCACGAGATCGCAAGAATCCTCACAGGAGGCACAGTTTCCAAAGTCAGCAAAAATCAAATCAATTTCCCCTGAAGTGTCAGATAAAATTGAAAAATTGGGACTCAGGCAGAAAGCTCCTAGCAATATAAGGAAAATGATTAGCGCTTTCGAAAGTAGTCTGGCTCAGGTATGTCCTGTGTTAAATGTTGTTGTGCAACTCACGATGTCTTTTTCCAATTTATCCTTTTCTTTTAAAAGCAAATTGCTTTCTCAGAAATAACAGTCTGAAAATAATATGGAGTATTGGATTAACTTCAGGACCGAGGACCTGCTACAAAGCCACTGGCAGTAAAGTCACAATCAAACAGGGTTGGAATGGTACACCTATTGAAGGATCAAGTCTTAAATGCTGCTGCTGAAATATCAGAGTCAAGTTCTGAAAGGCACGAGAATCCGACAATGTCAAGCTTAGGAAGGCTCAAGAATTCTTTTAGTGCAGGGGACTTGCAAAGAACCCCAGCAAATATCCTTAAAAAAGGAGAACAAACCAGTTTCCAAAAAGATTTTGGTGGGTTCAAATCTTTTCAGGCGATGCAATTGACAGAATCAAATGTGACAAAACCTCAGCCAACAGGGATGGATGCGAGTGTTTTGAAGGATGAACTTGGATCAGCTCCTAGAGATATTATTCCAAGGAAAACTGAAAAATCACTGGAGGATATAAAGAGACCATCAGCTATGGAAGAAGCAACATTTTCTGGAAGAAAGGACAGAGAAACTATTGAAAAGGATATGAAGAAATTCAAATTACCATCATTAGTGGAAGAAGGTACAGGTTCGGGAAGAGTGCAGAAAGAGAGAGATCCTGCTGGAATGTTGATTGTAAAGAATGAGCTTAGGTCAAGTAAAGAAACTAATTCCAAGGAGTTGGCCACGTCAGAATCAATGAGACCATCAACCCTAGAAGATGCTACGATTTCCGGAAGAATTCCTGAGGTAGGAGAGAGAGATTTCGGTAGAACTTCAGTGGCCATGCAGGAATTTATATCAGCTCAAAAAGAAACTAATACAAAAGGAATGGCGGAATCACCTGGAGATTTTACAAGATCATCAACTTTAGAAGCAGGTACACATTTGGGGACAGCAGATGAGCACCAAGATTCTAGTGGAAAGCCAGTTGTAGAGGGCAGGGGAAAGAGAATTTCCTCGACTAAAATATCACCTGAGATTAATACTCGAGGGGCTTCAAAGGATAATCTTGATTATTTTCCCAATGAAAGTTCCAGCACATGGATATTCCCAGATGACAGGAGACATTTGTGTATAACAGCTGAGGGTGATAAGTTAATGAACTCGTTAGGAGGTCGCATTGTCGAAGAAAATCATCACGAAAAGAACATTTTTATGGTACCAGAAAATATTGGGAAGGTAAACATACGTTTGTTTGGAATGAAAATTTCACTTGTAGTATAATTCGTTTCTTCTTTCATAGAAAGTATTAAAAGCACGTAGCAACCTTTCCCTTTTGGTCGGTAACGATAAAAATGAACTACTTATACAATGTTTACTTGTAACATAGTCCATAATTAGTGCTAAAGATTCTTCTACTAAAACTTGTTATCTGCTATCTTTATTTATCATGCTTGCACAATTATTTTCAGGATATGAATCAGTGTGGAACTGATGCCGAGGTGAAGAGCAGTGAAGAGAAATTCAACTCTTCGAGTAACTCATGTCCAGAGAGCTCAGCACATGATGCTTCAACTGGACCCCTTAGACAGGTTCATCTTACATCGATTTTCTTTTTCTATCAAGAGGTTACAAAGGTTTTTCTTTAATTGAGTTATACATCCAAGAACAATCAGGGTATAGACCAACAGAAATAGATACCAATTGGCTTCTCTGGCAACTAAGTTTGCCAGACCACATTTTAGTTTTGCTCTGGCTTGTACTTTCTCTGGCAAAATCGAAATGTGGTCCAGCAAATTAACCATTCTTTCCTTGTCCTAATGAAAGAACAAAACATGAATTATCTGTTTAAGAAGAAGCATACGAAGAAAACTAAGCTGAAGTTGTCTAAGTTTACCTTTTCTTCTCAGGTAATAAAAATTGCAGTCGTAGTAGGTTTTGGACTACTTGTTTTCCTCACCAGACAAAAGACAACCCAGGTATGGATAACGATTACGTCCGGGATTTGTTCTTTACTTCAATGCATTTATTCTTATTTTGCAAAAACGCAATAGCTACAACCTAGTTACGGCAACAACTGTTGGTTGGTCCATGCCATAATCTTTTCGTTTCATTTGACAGAAAGGCGAAGAGGAAAGTAACTGATCCTCCCTTTGGAACTGATTATCTGATGGATCAACACGGCTCAATCGAGGGACAACTCAAGAAGATTAATATCTTTTGAAGTTGTCTAAACCTACTTGTTGAGTTACTTCATTGGTGCCTTCTTATTTAAGTTGCAGGGAAATTAACGGCAGAAAGGAATATTTGTGTATCCTGAAAAATGAGATCAATGATTTAACAATTAAATGAAATCTTAGATGAAATCTGGCTGGTTAATTCAAAGCATTTCATTACTCTGTTCTTAAGTCAGTCTTGATGCAGTTTGTCATCTGTCTTGTGTTGTCAACATTCTCTTTCTTGTTTTGGATTTATAGATGAGGTGTTTGGTTGAGTGATGTTCTCTCCCACTCCAAAAATATTGGAGTATAAAAATTAAAAATTAATTAAAAATTTGCAATTTCTATAAGGCAAATTCGGAATTTGGCAATTATTTGCAGAGACAATAATTTCAGTATTCGATGATTATTTGGAAAATTTTAGGAAAAATCGGATGAAAATTTGGAGAAACAACTTTTGAGTGTTAGCGAATTGTTTGGAAATTATTTATAAATGATAACAAAAACTTGAAGTCAATTTCATCATGGAATTGCATACGGATATATTTATCCATCATTGCTAGGATTACTATCAGGGTTTATCACTATGATGACAACTATGATTTGAAATATTAGTGGTAACTCTAATATTATTGTTTACTGATATTCATGTACTATTATAAAGCGGGAGGGCTCAAAATGAAGTTATGTCATATTTTATATTACTAAAAATATCTATAATTTTAAATATATAAATAACTACTCCCTCCCGGACAAAGAATTCTCATTTGAAAGTTAATTTTTTTAAGAAAAAGTCATTTTAGTCCATTAATAATAAAATGATACTTTTAAGCTTTAATTTTTGAAAGTTGACTCTTTAAATGAAACAATATAAAAAAAAATATTAGACTCTTTCCCGAAACGAAGATGGGGTGTCTACTATCTCGATTATAGTAATATTTCATAAATTATTAACTTTTGAGTATATTTTGAAATATAGGACTATGAAATGAGAAAATGTCAAAAGAAAATATGAATAATTGCGAGTTGATCCATTTTACCAAGTTTTCAATCGCTCCAGTTTCGTGTTTTTCTTTTGGGGGTGAAATGACTACGATACCCTTAATAAGCTTGATGCACTCTACGGAAATGCATCACGATGCATAATTTTTTGCAGATGCATCAATTTACATGAAATCAATTTTAATTACATAATCCAATTTTATATTGTGATGCATCAATTTTTACATCGCAATTAGAGATGGCAAATGTTGTACATACTCATATGCCCGCCCAGACTGCCCACCAATTGATGGATATGGGCACATGAAAATTGTAAGTGGGCAGTGGGCATGCTCATTTTTACCAATTAATTAATACGAGCTTAGGTGGACATAAATGGACGACCATGTAATTAGAAAATTTTCTTCCGGTTGGTTGCACCACTATATGGGTGTGCCCATGTGCCGATGTCAAACAATAGTTACAACATCAGTAGTCTCCATTTGTTGTCGTAGTGGAACTGGGCAAAATCTTGAAGACACTCAACAAGAGTAGTTTTGGCATAGTCATCCATTGTTTGTACTCCCTCCCTACCAAACGAAAAGGAGCATTGCACGTTCCTCTTTTTTTAGCTACTTATTTAAACTTTAAAATATTTTTTTTCTAATGTTTGTGTTATTTAGGCCACCTCCAATTTGCTTTGTTTCAAATATGATAAATATAGTATTCCCTCCATCCCAAAATATATGACGTTTTGGGAGAGGTTTTTTATTTTTGTTCTAAAATAGATGACACTTTGCAATTTTTAAGAAACTTTTTTTCATTTTTTCCAATTCTACTCATATTTATTGACTCCGTAACTGGTGTTGGGCTCTTTGGGCAAAAATATCAAGACACATCATTAATGTTTGGATAGGGTCAGTTTAGTCTTTACAATATGTTTCTTTGGTTTGTGTAAAAAGCCTCAAAACGTCATATATTTTGGGATAAATGAAGTAATACTTTTAAAATCAATCAAATTGAATTTTTTTTCTTTTTAAAAATAATAATATTAAATTTGACTTTTAAACGGTAAAACATCATTATTATTGTTTCAAATTTTGTAATATTTACTTTTATTTGATAATCTTATGTTAATGAGTAAATGAGTGCACATGAGCGTCCATGCCCATTTAGTGCCCACTCATATATGTCCATGTTATTAAATGGTCACTTACTTGTCCGCCCATTTGAGCCCGTCGTTCATATGAGCACGCACATGCCCGCCCATACTCATACATTTGTCACCTCTAATCGCAATGCATTAATTTTAATTACCTAATTCAATTTTATTTACCAAGCCCAATTTTGCATCGTGATGCAAAAATCAAATTTAATTAATAATCCAATTTTATTTGTCAAATCCAATTTTCCATCACGATGCAAAAACCGTTACAAAACAGACATTTATCTATTTTCTTTCCACTACACAGTCAACAAATTATTCAAATTTATATGCATCTTTCATGCATCCCAAATCCAAGTCGATACATCACGATTCACAAATAATACATTGTAATTCAAAATTGATGCATCTAGATTCAAAAAGGTGTCAAACAACAGAAAAAAAAAATTATTCATGCATTTTATCGAACAGTTTACATGCATAACAACACAAAACATATAAGTAAATCTATTTTGAAACACAAAACACAATGATGATGAAGAACACAACAACAACAACACCAACAACATGATATGAATAAGTAAAATAGTGAAAAGCTAGGGTGATGAATAAACAGTTAGTAGTAACCATCGTTCTTCTTTACCACCCTACTCCACACTCTCTTTCCTCTTTATTTTATTATTATTATTTTTTTGCGTTTTTGGGTGAACAAATTTAACAACAATGGGCCCCCTAAGGGTGACCCAGTGGTAGAGTTGAGACTTCATAAAGTGTGAGGTTTCAGGTTCGATCCCTTCTCACGCCCCCTTAGAATGAAAATATATATATATATATATATATATATATATATATATATATATACATATATATATATAGAATTTAACGATGATGGAGAAGAAGGAAAAAAAAAAGGGAGAAGACTTTGAGTATTATAGGAACATTTAGAAAATGGCCTTTTGAGTGAGTAATTCGTAACTTTTTGCCCCCAAAAATAATTTATTTTCTATTGAAAAAAACGATAATGGACTAGAACGCTTATAAACTTTTTAAAAAGGACCGACTCGAATTTCACCCAAGAAAATAAGATGGTTTGCTTGTGTTATTGAAAACGAAACGATATAGTATGTCATATTTGATGTATAAGGGTCGTAACTCCCATCTAAGGGCATCCTAGCATGCTGCTATATATATTGTAAAGGAATAATTAAGTGTCGATCTACTTTCCAAAGTTTATAACCCTTCCAATCTCTTTTTTTTTCAACCGAAAAATGATATTTTTGGAGGCAAAAAGACTATGATACCCTTAATGAACTTGAGGTGCGCTAGAGAAATGCATCGCAGTGTATCCATTTTTTGCATCGCGATGCATCAATTTAAATGGGTGAAATTTAATTACAAAATCTAATTTTACATCGCGATGCATCAATTTTACACCGTTATGCAAAATATTTTTGAATTTTGCATCACGATGAAAAAATGGTTACGAAAGCAGACCTTCATCTACCTTCTTTCCACTACGCAATTAACAAATGATTCAAATTTATACGTATTTTTTAATGCATCTCAAATCCAAATTGATACATCATGATTCACAAAATAATACATTGTGGTTCAAAATAGATGCATTCAGATTCAAACAAAGTGTCAAACAACGAAAAAAGTTGTATTCAGGCATTTCATCGAACAATTTACATGCATCTATATATCTATTAAAAGGAAAAAGTTTCCTTTTTGGGCAGTTTCCCGCCAAAGCCCAAAGCCAAAAATAGACATACACTAATATGTATCTCTTACCCAAGTGATGATACATTAATTTTTGAAATTACCTTTTTCACCCACAAACAAACAAAACAAGCCCTCTAAAATAAATTTCCTGTTGTTCCATCATGTCAATCAAATCATTCTCTCATTTATATCATCTTCTATACCAATTGTTGACTCACGGTCAACATTACCGAAATTTGTTTTTCAAATTATCTATGTACAACTATACACTGACAAAACAGGTCTTGAAAAGGTCTTAAAAATAGATTTCATACTGATCAATCACATCATTGTCTCTCTTACATTCTGTAATATACCAATTTTTTCCCATTCTCGACAAATGGGACTGATCCACGGTTTTGTATAATATCCAACCTGTATCACTGTTTTGTATAAATTCACTGATTTTCTACCCACAGAAATGACTTGGTATAGATTTAAAAAATAGAACGAAAATTATTTACATGACAAGTGGCACCTCTAAGTACAGATGTCAGATTTGCATGCATAAGAAACCATTATAAATACAACTCATTGTTCCACCCTTGCAACCCAATTGTTGTTGAAAGCTGGAATTCTTGGCAAGTTTCAAATGGCTCCATTTTTCAGCTTGGTTCGGCAATTAAATCCTACAAAAATAGAGTGGGTTGTAAAAGTTAGACTTGTGCTCAGTTATAATGTGCCAGCATTTGGGGACTCATCAATTATTCAAAGTTTGGAATGCATATTTCATGACAATGAGGTAACAATACAAATTCATTGTAGCTTGGTTTAACGTTTCCCAGAATATCTATTACATTTTTCATCACTATTGCTTACTTACTTTTTATATATACATAGAATCTGCATTACATTTTTCATTACAATTGCTTACTTACTTTTTATATATACACGTAATCTCTACTACATTTTTCATTCAATTGCTTACTTACTTTTTTTATATACACAGGGATCAAAAATTCATGCAACAATAAAGCAACAGCATATAAGAAAATTCAAAACTATTTTCCATGAACATCATGTCTATGCTATCAAGGATTTTATTGTGGCAGATAATTTAATGAAGTTTAAAACAACTTATTCAAAATATAAGATTATTTTTATGGGGAAAACAATGGTGACTGAAGTATTTGACGAAAAATTTCCATGGAACATATACGAGCTAAAGCCATTTGAATATTTTTCAAATCCAGAGGAAGTAGACGAGTCCCAACTGATTGGTATGTACACTAATATTTTTCTTCAAGTGATTAAGTTAGCATTAATTTTTTTTTCATTCATTTGGTTCTCTTTATGAAGATGTAATAGGGAAGTTGATTGCCCGCAATTCCCCACAACACAAGGAAATAGCTGGACGGCAAGCCAAGATGATAGATATCATTTTGGAAGACCATGAGTATATTCCATTATTACAAGCTACACTTTCTTCATTACTTTTTAATAAACTGTCCATAGTTGTCTGTGTTTAATATGCCTACTAATTGCAGAGGAAAAACTTTACCGTGTACATTATGGGGGGAATATGTCGACTACATTATGAACTACTTAGCTGCAACAGTCGAAGAACCTGTTATTGTCCTACTGTAGTTATGCCGTGTTCGAAAATTTAGGGATGTGGTTAAAGTTTCAAACACATTCTATACCAGCAGGGTACTTATTAATGGTGACATCAGAGACGTAGCAGATTTTCGTTCCAGGTAATAAAATACAGTATAAGTTATGTACATACATAACAGGTAAGTATTGAGAATATTTTATGAATTTAGTGTAGTAAAAATCAAATACTAAAGCTGTATATTTTGCATGTTAGTTTGACATCTGTTAAGAAAGAAACAGGAGAAATAAACAATTTAGCAGTGCATGCACCCGCACCAATACAGGCACGAGCACCGGCATCTACGGCACCAACAACAAAGTCTGAAACCAGTATAGAAGAACTTGAAAGATCACTTGATTTGATTAGAACAATAGAACAACTCAATGAAATCAATGAGGTAATTTTAATAAGTGTAATAAAAGAATGTTTAACTAAATTGTGTATATAAATTTTAATGTGAACTAATTACAACACTTATAAATTTGAACTAGGCTGGCAACTTTTGGGTCATGGGCAGAATTGACTTCATAGATTCTGGAAAGAATTGGTGTTACACTTCGTGTCACAAATGTCTCAAAAAAATTACAACTGTTGCGGGCCAATTTTATTGTGACAAATGTGAAATTTTTGATTCAAATTGCAAGATAAGGTACGATATATGCATTTTAATCCTTTTGATTTTGATAACTTTATATTACGTCTTTCACTCGGTAATAATTTATTTACTTTACAAGGTACAAAATTCAAGTTCGGGTGGTTGACAATACTGGGAATGCATCTTTCCTAATTTGGGACAAGGAATCAAAGGATCTCATTGGTAAATCAGCTGCAGAATTAAAAAGTAGTGCTCAAGAACAGGTGATGTTATAAAAAATAGTACATGATATATAACAATAGGAGTACGTTTATTATTACTTAATGAATGGCCAAATATTTATAACTTTTGCACACAAAATTATGTTTGTTTCAGGAAATTCCAAGGGAAATAGCAAATTTAGTGGACAAGAATGTTCTTTTCAAAATTCGATTAGACCATATCATCTTGGGCCAATTCGAGAAGTTTATCGGGTTTTAAAAGTGGTCATGGACAATTCAATTATAGATAAATATTTTGGAGGGAATAAAAATAGTCACGAGGCTGAATATTTTCCAAAATTGGATGAAGGAAATATCCGAGGTATACTATAATAACTTTAAATGTAAATGTTATTATTATAACAATATATTAAAATTTGTTTAGTTTATACAGTCAAATTCATCGAAGGGTGATGTTGCAACACCTATAAAGAACACAAAGAAAATAACTGTTGCTAATGATATTAAAGATTCAAAATTAAAGAGGGCTCTTTTTGAAGAATTCTGCTCAAGTGCCAGTGACAATGAGAAGAAGATGAAGGTTGAAGTGAAGATTGAAAAAGAATGAAGATTGAAGTTGAAATGAAGGTTAACAAGACAATGCACACCAAAATATGTAGGGTGTTTTCTACAATTCTTTTGCGGCAAAAAAATCGGAATTATTGTCTTGTGTTTTTGTATTTGAACCAACGTACCATCTTTTGTTTTCTAGACTAGACTAGACTATGGTTGTTTCATTAGGTCTCTAGACTATGGTTGTAGGATCTTTTGGTGTCTAGACTAGACTATGATAATTTCTTTATGTCTCTAGACTATGGTTGACAAGGTCAATCTTGCTATTGTAATATTTAACTTATTTATGCAATTTTCGGTTTAAAATTTGAATTGTTTTGTACATCTTCTTGACTGCATTGTTTAAAATAATGTACATTTTGTAACTGTCAACAATTATGAGGTCTGAAATAAAATGTAAATTAACGTTAAACAATGTATTGCATACAACAAACTAATCTTTAGACATATTATACTAGAGTTAAAACAATTGACTAAATGAGACACAGTTTCTAACCTAAATTTAACTTATTGAGATAAAAAAAACATATCGTATGATGACTTTACAAATTCATTGGACAAACAAAGTGTATGTCAGTTTTTCCAAGTACAATTTTAAAGTCAATCCAGAAAGAAAACAATAATTTAATGGAAGAGATTAAAAAAATATAGCAGAACAGATATACAGTTAATGATTATATTTTTTATAAAAAGTTGCTCAATTTCTTCAATTCTGCTTTTATAAAAAATAAAGACTGTACAGATTTATTGGACACAGAAAATCTATGTCATTTGGCCAATATATAATTTGAAGTCTATTCAGAAAGAATGCAATATTTTAAGTGTGAGCTGGAAAAAAAATACCAAAGCAGATATAAAGTTAATGATGACTTTTCAGATTCATTGGAAAAAGAAAGTGTATGTCAGTTTTTACATGTACAGATTTCAAGTCTATTCAGCAAGAAAACAATAATTTAACTGGGAGAGATGAAAAATTCAGAGCAAACAGATATAAAGTGAATGATTATATTTTTTTTATAAAAAGTTGGACAATTTCTTCAATTCATAATGTTTTTTATTAAATCAAGACTGTACAGATTTATTGGATAGAAAAAAATCTATGAATTGAAGAAAGAATGCAATTTCTTATTAGATAAAAAGTTGGACAATTTCTTCAATTCATAATGCTTTTATATTAAATGAATGCAATATTTTAACTGTGTGAGCTGGAAAAAAAGACCAAAACAGATATAAAGTTAATGATTACTTTACAGATTAATTGGACAAAGAAAGTGTATGTCAGTTTTTCAAAGCACAGATATCAAGTCTATACAGAAAGAAAACAATATTTTAATTGGGAGGGATGAAAAAAACATTGCAAAACATATATAAAGTGAATGATTATATTTTTTATAAAAAGTTGGACAATTTCCTCAATTCATAATGCTTTTGTATTAAAAGAAGACTGTACAGATTTATTGGATAGATAAAATCTCTGTCATTTGGCCAATGTCAAATTTCAAGTCTATTCAGAAAGAATGAAATATTTTAACTGTGTCCGTTGGAAAAAAAAAGACAAAAACAGAGATAAAGTTAATGATTTCTTTACAGATTCAGTGGACAAAGAAAGTGTATGTCAGTTTTTCCAAGTACAGATTTCAAGTCTATTCAGAAAGAAAACAATAATTTCATTGGGAGGGATGAAAAAAAAGAGCAAAACAGATATAAAGTGAATGATTACATTTTTTATAAAAAGTTGGACAATGTCTTCAATTCATCATTTTTTATATATTAAATTAAGACTGTACAGATTTATTGGATAGATAAAATCTATGTCATTTGGCCAATGTCAAATTTCAAGTCTATTCAGAAAGAATGCAATATTTTAACTGTGCGCTGGGAAAAAAAAGACCAAAACAGATATAAAGTTAATGATGACTTTACAGAATCAGTGGATACCAGAAAGTGTATGTCAGTTTTTCCAAGTATAGATTTCAAGTCTATTCAGAAAGAAAAAAATAATTTAACTCGGAGAGATTAAAAAAACAGAGCAAAACAAATATAAAGTGAATGATTATATTTTTTATAAAAAGTTGGACAATTTCTACAATGCATAATGCTTTTATATTAAATGAAGACTTTACACATTTATTGGATAGATAAAATCTACATCATTTATCCAATGTCAAATTTCAAGCCTATTCAGAAAGAATGCAATATTCGCCAAGTTCAGAATTCAAAGACTATTTCCCTTTACTACTGAAAACCCTTTACATTATTTATTTTTATCTAAACCAATTTTTTTGTTATTATATGAAAAGTCAATTCATAATGCTTTCATATAAAATGATGACTTTACAGATTCATTGGACATAGAAAATGTATGTCAGTGGGCCAAGTTGTCAATTTCAAGTTTACAGAAAGAAAACAATAATTTAACTAGGAGAGATGAAAAAAACAGACCAAAACAGATATAATGTTAATGATTAGATTCTTTTAAAAATGTGGGACACTTGCTTCAATTCATAATTGTTTTATATAAAATGAGGACTTTTACAAATTCATTGGACAGTGAAAGAGTATGTCAGTTGACCAAATTCAGATTTCAAAGCCTCTTTCCCTTTCCCTTTCCTACAGAACATCCTTTATGTTTGTTATTTTTAGCTAAACCAACTTTTTTGTCAGACTATGACAAGTCAAATCAAAGACATAATTTTTTTAAAAAGTTATCAATAATTTAATTGGATGAGATGAAAAAACATACATAAAACATGTATTAATTGAATGATTAGTTTTTTTAAAAAAAATGGTTGGGCACGTAACTCAATTCTTAAAAGCTGCAATTTGCATGGGTAGTCAAAGTATTTCGATTGTGGATATATGAATACATCAAAAGAGGGAAATGAACTGTCAAAATAAAAGGACCTATGAAATTATCTATAAATATTATGAATCACTCTTTGTAGTCATTTTCCACTTCATTTTTCAGCACTTTGTAATAGCAAGTCTCTAGAAGTTTCACCATACATACTTTTAAAAGGTGGTAGTACACACAACATTCAAAGTATTCCAGGAAACAAATAGACAAAAGGAAGCAGCTTCATGACATATTTGTAAAGTCAGCTTATGGTAATGCAGTAGGTGTTGGATGAAGAAATCAACATACGCTTGAATAAATATACAACTCCAGGTAAGTAATTTTTTTTAAAACCATTTGGAAATTGATAGTGAAGTGTGTGTTTCATGACTTTCTTAAAGCAATGACAAATCTAATCCACTTCATTTTCAGCACTTTGTAATAGCAAGTCTCTAGAAGTTTCACCATACATACTTTTAAAAGGTGGTAGTACACACAACATTCAAAGTATCCAGCAAACAAATAGACAAAAGGAAGCAGCTTCTTGACATATTTGTGAAGTCAGCTTATGGTAATGCAGTAGGAGTTGGATGAAGAAATCAACATAAGCTTGATTAAATATTCAACTCCAGGTAAGTAATTTTTTTTAAAACCATTTGAAATTGATAGTGAAGTGTGTGTTTCCTGACTTTCTTAAAGCAATGACAAATCTAATGTCTACTGAGCTGTTAGTTGTTCAAAGCAACTATGTATGACTGAAAAAAAGATACTTAGCTTCCATATTGATGTTGCATTTGAGCTGAGCTGACTGTTTAAATCAACCTCTCCATTTCTGTATTTTTTCCCTTTTCTACCCCCTACTGTCTTCGACCCTGCAAGTAAGATAAGTATAAAAAATCGTTACTTGAATACATTAGGATCAAAAGAATGAAAAATCCTGTCTTATAATAGGTTTTCTACATGTACATATGAAGAAAGGGAAAAAACATATGGGAAATTGTATAAACAAATTCTGAATTTGAGGTACAAAGATAGGAACAAAGTACATAGCAACAGAGTTACATAGAACTGTGCAGAATAAGAGAATTTTGAAGAAGTTACGAAACATACAATTTATAGAATGGTAATTATTTATAAATCTTACATACACTTTGTTGTAAAAACATGTTGAAATTTATAAACTATTAATGGTATTTAAGAGGATACTCAAAAAAATGTTACTTCTCTATTTAGTTTTTTTAAAATGCATATTTAGTTTGTGAATAGTAAAATGTTCATGTGTTTACTCATATGAAAAAACTCAGTAAATCAACATAAGCTTGAATAAATATTCAACTCCAGTTAAGTAATTTCTTTTGTTTTTGTTTTAAATTGATAGTCAAGTTAGTTTTTCCTTAATTTCTTAAAGCAATGACAAATCTAATGTCTACCGAGCTGTTAGTTGTGAAAAGCAATTATGTATGACTGAAAACAAATTACTTATCTTCCATATTGATGTTAAATTTGAGCTGCTTTAACTGTTTAATTCAACCTCTCCATTTCTGTATGTTGTTATCCCTATCCTACCCGCTTTTCTCTTTGCCCCTGCAAGTAAGATAAGTATACAAAATTTTAACTTCATTAAATTAGGAGAAACATAAATAACCTACAGTCTTATAATAGGGGATCTACAGATACATATCAAAAAAGGGTATAAAACAAATGGGAAAAAGTATTACCAAGCATTCAGGGTTGTCTCCCCAACGAGCGAAACAACATTTAGCGAATATGCAACATATGTCAACTGACATAAAATAAAAAAATGTTTCAAATAAGTGACCATGTTTGTCAATAACGTAATAACATTAGGAAGTAAGGTCTATTAAAAAATCATAATGTAGATCAAATATAATGAATGGAACCAACAGAACGATTAGTATGAATACTCACAAAATTCAGAGGGTAGTCTCTGATGTAGAGGAAAGGAAACATTAGCATGCAATAAACAAAATATAATATCATCACTGACCCAGCAGTCATCTTTTTATTTTAAAACCAATAAAATTACATATATTATCACCACTGCCCCATCAGCCATCTATTTATTTTTCTAAGTTTTGACCACCTTAATGGTATTCCATAACTCATACAACTCAATATAAATCAATAATAGTTTAAAGAACAAAATGATAACTTTATTTGAAATGTAGATGCCATGTGTGAGATTACAATGTTATTTCAGGAACAAATTGATAACATTTTTTATAATTACTTGGATACATAAATTATCAGTGTACAAAATATATTATCCCCAAAAGAACTTGGGTATGAATGCTGGATACATAAATTTAAAAATTTTCAACCAACAGAACGTGGGTATGAATACTCACAAAATTCAGAGCGTAAACAACTTATGGATTTGAGGTACCAAGTTGGGAAAACTACATAGCAGTAGAGGTAATTATTTTTGAATCATAAACACTTCTAAATATGTTTGAAATCAATGCCTAACATGAACTGGATAGAAGTAAGCTTTGAATACTAACACATTTACCAAGTGTCATATCAACCGGACATAGAGAGAGAGAGAGAGAGAGAGAGAGAGAGAGAGAGAGAGAAGTGGTTTAGATTGGGGAATGTTTTGAATATTTAAGTTTACTGTCTAGGTAAAGCAAAAAAGTTTAGGGAAATTTTCAGAAAAAAAACAGATAACAAGAAACTCCTAACAAGTAAGGAAAACCCAAATGTCAATGCACCAAATTTCATACAACATTATTTCAGCAATATGTTTCAAGTTGTTTTCAAAAGGTACTTGTTCAAAACAATAATCATCCTCATTCTGAATCTGTATCTCATTCTGCTGGCAATAAACTAATTAATAAGGTTGAGATGAGTAATTTGACACTCTAATATTCATAAATATTGCCGACAAAACTTACTCAAACATGACAGTAATTATTGTCAGCAGCCAGACGTATTCTCATTTAGGTATAAGTTAATCAGATATTGCTAGCCAAACAACAAGGTCCGTATATCATATAGAGAACCTGCCAGACCAACCAAGCAGCATCCCAGTCATTACCCAGGATAAGAAGCCACAAAGAGATGTTGAAAGCAGTCATCTAAGTATAAGTACTTCACGATCACCTAGAACAAAGTAAATAGTACTTTACGATCATATAAGTATTCTACAATATGCTTTTTAAAATTAAAAAAAAATGAAAACCCCAGTAATAAGATGAAATATCAGATTCCGAAATAGTTCAAGTGCTGAAAGGAGAGTTCCGTAAATTTTCGAAAACCTTACAAGGAAAATGATAATAAACACAAAAAATAAGAAAAGTTAGAGGAAACAACGGAGTATAAAGATGTTCGCAGAAAATTACCAAGCTTTACAGGGGTGTCTCCCCAACGAGCGAAACAACATTTAGCGAATATAATATCATCACTGCCCCAGCAGTCATCTGTTTATTTTAAAACCAATAAATATAATTATAGTATCATCACTGCCCCATCCGCCATCTATTTATTTTTCTAAGTTTTGACCACCTTAATGGTATTCCATAACTCATAGAACTCAATAGAAATCAATAATAGTTTAAAGAACAAAATGATAACATTATTTGAAATGTAGATGTCATGTGTGAGATTACAATGTAATTTCAGGAACAAACTGATAACATTTTTTTATAATTACTTGGATACATAAATTATCAGTGTACAAAATATATTATCACCAAAAGAACTTGGGTATGAATGCTGGATACATAAATTCAAAAATTTTCAACCAACAGAACGTGGGTATGAATAGTCACAAAATTCAGAGGGTAAACAACATATAGATTTGAGGTACCAAGTTGGTAAAACTACAATAGCAGCAGAGGTAATAATTTTTGAATCATAAACACTTCTAAATATGTTTGAAATCAATGCCTAACACAAACTGGATAGAAGTAAGCTGTGAATACTAACACATTTACTAAGTGTCATGGCAACCGGACATAGAGAGAGAGAAAGATAGAGAGAGAAAAGTGGTTTAGATTTGGAAATGTTTTGAATATTGAAGTTCATTGTCTAGGTAAAGCAGTAATGTTTAGGGAAATTTTCTGAAAAAATACATTTAAAAAGAAACTCCTAACAAGTAATAAAAAACCCAGACATCTATGCACCACATTGCATACAACATTATTTCAGCATTATGGTTCAAGTAGTTTTCAAAAGAATACATGTGCAAAACGATAAGAATCCTCATTCTGTATCTGTATCTCATTCTGCAGGAAATAAACTAATGAATACGGTGGAGATGAGTAATTTAACAATCTAATATTCAAAAATAGGGCCGACAAAACTTACTCAAACATGACAGTAATTATGCTCAGCAGCGAGACGTATTCTCATTTAGGTATAAGTCAATCAGATATTGCTAGCCAAACAACAAGGTCAGTATATCATATAGAGAAAAAAAGGACATATTAATAAACATGAAATGGAAAGAAAAAAAGGGACAGATTAATAACAGAACAAATATAATTCCTCTATTATGTTTGTGTGTAAATCGCTTATATAGATGTGTTAAGAGTTAGGGAGACTCACGGGTTAGCAATGACCTTAGAAGCCAATGGAGAAAGGACAAGCTATGACTTGAAAGAAAATTTGAAACCTATGATGCATTGGCTTGAAATAGGTCACCAACCTTATCAAACAAATGAACCCGGAGGCAAGGCGTCAAGACGAGCCATTTTCTCCATCGATACCTACTAATTTGAAATCGGAGTCGGAAATGTGGTTCTTAATTTCTGGTTGGTGTGAAATGGACTTGGTAACCGCTTAATGTACCCATCGGCAGGAAATAAACTAATTAATATGGTGAGATGAGTAATTTAACAATCTAATATTCAAAAATAGAGCCGACAAAACTTACTCAAACATGCATGAAGTAATTATGCTCAAAGCAGTCAGACGTATTCTCATTTAGGTATAAGTCAATCGATATTGCTAGCCAACAACAAGGTCTCAGATATCATATAGAGAAAAAAAAGGATGAATAAACATGAAATGGAGAAAAAGTGTGACGTATTTAACAATGTAACAAATATATAATT
>JABEVN020000326.1:0-34764 GCA_013146195.2 Codonopsis lanceolata | reverse complement strand
AAGCTACTAGACTCCCTTCTCTTGATTTTGTGCTCATTGACCCTAAGGAAAACAAAGATGATTGCTATTTGAGGTCAATGAGTACACAAGCATGTTGTGTGTGGTTTTATTATGATTTTTGAACTTTTGTTGGGTGAACTTGTTAGAAGCATAAATAGAATGCTTTCTATGTTTCATAAGTATGTTGTTAAGCTTCATTTGTGATTTTTGGACTTGAGATTGATGAGTATGTAATCTCCTAGAAACCTAGGGTTTGGTATGTTGAATATGTAGTAAATGGGTTCTTAATTACATGAATGATTTTGGAGGATTTTATTGGATAATATGAATTGTTAGAATCATATGGATATATGTTTGGGAGTTGGAAAGAATATTTGTTGAATCTCAAATTCTAGTTGTGAGCATGAAGAAGAATTTTTCACAATGGATTACATGTTGAATGTTCGTTTGACCTTGAGAATAAGAGTTGACTTTCATGAAAATAAGAGTATGTTGATATCTAATTCATGAATTTTTGGTGGTGAGCATGTAGAATGAATTATCATTATGGTTCACATGAATAAAATGTAAGGTTTGACTTCTTATTGGGTTGAGTTGACTTTTATGCAAATAAGAGTATGTTGGTCAACTATGATTTATGAATTGAAGGTTATGAGCATGCTAGATTAATTTATATATTGGTGATGAGCATGCTAGATGAAATTACATCTTGTTTAGATTAATGGTTATTTTGGATGAAAGCATGCTTGATTAAGTGTTATATTGAGATGCATGCTTGAATTGTAATGGTTGACTTTAAATGTTAAGTGTTGACCTACGAACCATATATTGGAGTTTTTGTTGGGAAAGTATTGATTGTCAAGTTGCACAATCTTGCTAACCTTAAGAACTAGCCATGAATAGCTTAATGAATAATAGGAGGGCTATGATGCAAATAGCTTCTATGCCTTCAAATTTGAAAAGAGTTGAAATGACTCAACTGAGTCGATTATTGGACTAATATGAATATAGTGAATCACATATTAAGATCCTACGGAATTTGGGGTAGTTTTGATGGAGGTCAAGCTCTTCGAACGCTTTTCAAGTGTATGAAGAACACTTGGGTATTAGAGACTTGATGTTATCGCCTAAGATGTTTATGTGTTAGTTAGCATAGAAATGCATAACCATGTGATTTATAAGTAAATATCTACTTAAATGGATTAGTGCGGTGTGTTGTACTTTCCCTTTGGATAAGCATGTGAGTATATATTACCTATGCTTGTGTTTGAGTCCAGCTGGCGGTTTTTGGTTTGAGTTTTGGCGTGACAATGCATTGTCTTCACGAATTGTGGTATTCGTAATCGCAATGGATCGCCGCGCCAGGTTTGCACACACCCCTCCACCGATGGCCACGGTGGGGAAGTAGCTCATCTTAGTTAGAGTAATACACATGACTTTGATAGCTATGGAACCCAAACCGGGTCATTTGGGACGCCGATGCCACGAAAGGGTTATCGAGGACACGCTTTGTTTCCGCAGGAGTTACACGCTGAAACAGGAAAAGAAAATCATCTTCTCTCGCTTATGTGATTTATTTTATGAGCACATATGAATTGTTGTGCTACATGGTTAATGGGATGATTTTCATGAGATGATGATTTCTTGATAAGATGTTATAGTAAAAATATAACATGCTAATGAAATGATGATTTTTATGATTTATGTTATACTAAAATTATAACATACTATTTATGATTAGAATGGAAACAATAGTCTCCCATTCACGAATTTTTATATGAGTGATGATAAATAAAGAATTATGAAATTCATGGTGTAATTGGCTTATGTAGGTTGGTGATAAATTGAAATGTGGAAATAACATGCTACATGTTATTGGAGTTTAGATGCATATTCTATATGATATGGATGACTTTATGATAAATTAAGTAGAACTATGTTCTATGTGTTTATGGATGAGATTGGGTTTATGATGAGAATTGCATCATGAAATGTTATATCATAAGTATGACATGAGATGTATATGTTCTATTTTGTGCATAATACCATGCCATGACATTGCATCTTTAGTAGCTTACTAAGTCATTATGACTTACTCGTTTGCTTTGTTTTCCTTAGATTCGAGTCGAGCTAGTAATTCGAAGGAAACCGCCGAGCCTACGCTAGAAGTGTAATTTTTGTAAAGGTTGCTACATTAATGTATTTTGTAGCCTTAGTTTTTGTTTGGTAAGGACGTTGGGAAAGTGAAGTTATGTAAACTTCATGATGGGTAGCAAATTTATTTGTGTATGTAATATTTATACTTATGTTGGTTAATGCTTATTCTTTCTGGTAGCCGACTTGTGTTAGTCGGGCTTGGTGTATGTTGATGGTTATATTTTAGTATGCTATCATGATGGTTAAATTATTATGATTATTTTCCGGCATGTTTTTAGCCGTTGAGTATGTTAGACTACAGTCTTAGACTTAGTGTAATGTTGGGTTCCGGCTGTAACGTCGCCGATGACTTGGTTTATTTGCGCTATATATTTGTTTTTGCATGACAGGGAGTTTTTCTCTACGTGCCCAATGTTGCGGCACGTGCGTCAAATTTTTGGACCGAGAGATTAATTATCTCTTTGTTGTTTTTAGTTTTAGCTTGTTAGCTCGGGCACCACTGTGATTTTATGTTTCACTTCCGCAAGTGTTTTAAGGTGTTGGTGTATTGCCGTTATGGCCTTACCCATTATTTGTCATTGCTTGTTGTTTATGTGTCTTGACGTCACAACCTTGGGGTCTCGTATTGCGATCCGAGTCGGGTCGTCACAGTTGGTATCAGAGCTATTGGTTAGCTATCTGCCAGGATAGGTTCCTTGGCCTAGTTTGGGTGTTGGTTTTGTGTGATTTGTCATATCCTAACATCGAGAATTATAGTATGTTAAGATGCTTGAAACTAGAATGAGTGTTAGCACTAGTAGAGGTGCCGGCGTTGATGAGTATAAGGTGGTGCTATTAGTATCCATGATTGGGAATCCATCGGAGAATTGGTGGCAAATATTATGATATTGTGATCTAATATTTATGGATTTTCACGGAATTATCTCATTAGAGTGTAGTACTTAGTACCGGATGAGACTAGGAAGACTATGTAAATCGTGAAAGAGTTAAGGATTAAGGATGGAGTATTGTAGACAATTTATTCTATTACAGCTTGCAGATTTTTGAGGGGCTGTGGACTATACTTATGAGAAAAAGTTAAATATTAAGGAATGCACCTAAGAGACGACCTCAGGGAATATTAAGGATGATGATGTGGTTAGAGGGCAGTTGGTACCTCATGAAACTGTGTAGGCAAATCCGTGGACTAGTAAGCGGAGTGATACTTTTACCTAAAATCATAGATGAAGAGGTGATAAATTGTTGTATAAATTTCGTTTGGGAAATGAGACACCAAACATAGGTGTTTGAGCAATATAGACAAGTGTTTAGTTTGTAGTGGGTGATCACATTAGAAAGGATTGCCTTAAATTGAGGATTAATGACTCTAAGAGCACTAATAAGCAGTCTAGTGACTCTTAGTGAAATGGTTAAAGACGAGCTGAAGTTTGAGATTGTGTGCGCGCATGGCAGTTGGCCATTGTGGAGTATTGAGACCTACCTTGGATATGAGGTAATTCATTATACGATATTATGGTTGCTATTATCGCTATTATGAGTGCACGTTGTATTGGTAGCTCATATGCATTCATACATACATTGCATTGTGTGTTGAGATTTATTGATTTTTGCTTCTCTCGATTTATTGATATTATTGAGGAGGATATCCCGGTATGGGATTGTTTATGGTTTTGGTTGAAATTTTGATTTGTCGGTAGACAGTCGAATGCAGTATAGTAATATGGTTATATAAGCCTATATAGATGGCTATGTTATGCATATATGAAGAATGTATATGTGATAATATTACTAGTGGTGTGTCAAATTAGTATGCTCTATAGAGATATGTGTAATTTTGTAAGTAAAATAATTATACATTATTGTGTGATTTTTATGCAAGTAGGACACGCTCGAATCTTACGATTGATACTTGTGGTTCTGAGATGGATTACGGTTATTACATGTGAGTATACCGTTTAATCGCGACTAATAGAGTGTCGTTACCGCGCGACGGTATTTCGTGTGTGTTGTGACGAATACGAGATTTTGGATTAAGGTAATGAAAGACTTTACGGAGTTTTCACGGTTTTGAGTACTAGAGTGAATGTTACCTCTTTTCTTTGGAGTTACTACGGAAGTATTGTTAGGCGAGTATAGTGATATACGAACCTTGTCATTTGTTCGAGTTGCCATTGTCTAGAAAATTATCACGAGGGAATTTTATGCGTACGTCTTCTCGGTTTTGTGTTATAAACATGTATGAATAGTTTAGAAAACACATGTGTTATAATAGTTGTTTGATTAACCGATATGCATGGTTATGAGTTACATGAGTTATATGCATCACATGAATCGTGGGAATTACATGGAGTATATGAGATGATGTATGATGATACTTGGTGATTTTATATCGTACTTGCATGATATACGTGTGTACATGCGACACTTCTAATGATAGGAATTTATCATTTCGTTGATGATTAAATTATGAGTAAAATATATTTGTTGATTATGAAGTATAGACATAACTAGTACCGGTGCGTGTATTATTTCTAAAATGAGAATTAATATATGACTTTTATATATGAACATGCATGGTAGATGCATTTTGTTAAAAGAAAAGATATGGTTTACAAGAGTAAAAAATATTCCTAACGGATATAGTTGTATTTGAGTATGAACATGCTTATATGCATTAGTAAGTAATGTAACTTGTTTAGAGTATTGCATGATAAAATCTTGATTATCATTGCCTTATGAATATGCCATGATTACACTGTTGCATGATTATGTGAGACTGTAGTAAAGGATGCTTAAGATTTTCTCATAACCCTTCGCATCCTTGCAACGCAAGCTTTTGAAATCAAATTTAGCCGGTACCCTAAATTGGTGATCAAAAGAGGTTCGTTGGTGGACTAGGATTGGTAGCGAGTAGGTTAGAAATTGACTAAACCTCTTACCAAAAGGAAGGGAAAAGAAATGGAATAAATTTTTATTCGTTGCTATTATGTTCTCTTATGTGCTTTGTCCATGATTTTGAAATGGTTGGTGTGACTTGCATAATCATGAAGATTGGTTTACATGTTTTGTGAGCGTGTTGTGGAACACCCTCCTTTAAAATTGTGAATTTGCTCTATCGGTAATCTTTACTTCTTATGATTTAGAATCGTTGTATTAATATTTCATGTTGTAGCTCCGAAGCAAATAGTTTCGGGAGATTTATGTTTATAATGTCTTTGAATATGCTTTGGTGACATACTTGGAATTTACATGGTTAATCAATTAATAATGGAATTTGTGTGCGCTTTTGTGACTCAAGTATAAGTTAAGTTATTTCCAATCTTCAGTGTTTGGTAATATGGTTATTGGCAATTTTTGAACATGTGAATGTGAGGTTTTCGGTAATTGATTTTTGAGTATTTGGTTTGGTTATTGTGATAGTAGACTCGGAGATTGAGTCTAGGTTTATGGTTTTGAGCATCGAGTGTTCACTCGGGATTGAGAGACACCATAGTTGTGTCTGGGTATTTGTTTTTGGGTGATGACATGACGTTGGCTTGTGATACGTTTTGGAATTCGGGACGAATTCTTTTTAAGGGGGAGAGGATGTAAGACCCCGATTCCCGGATAGCTTGAATTGCATGCAATAGTCGTATTTCTTCCCCTGTTGACTGCCTGTCTGGTTTGTGAGAGAGTCTAGATGTGTATAAGAGATCACATTAAGATCAAAATACTTTTAAGAGATGCCATTTAGTTGTTGACTTGCTAAAGTCAAATGTCGTAACTCGACGATAGTCGAAATGCGACGCGATTGAGAGTTTACTCGGGTTTTGTGTTCCTTACCTCGATTTGTTCCTAGATCTTTACATGATGATTGAATAACATGTTTAAATGTGTTAGACATCTATTAGGATGCATTCCTTGAGTCTCGTGAAGTTTCGACGCTCCGAGGATAACAATTCTCCTTATCGCGTAGTTTGAGATTGAGCCGGGTGATCGTCTCGTCCTTCGGAAGCTCATTTCTCCTATCTGTTGTTAATCATCTGAGGAGCATTCAGGCCTATTTAATAGGCTTTTGAAGTGTTTTTAACCTTGGGTTGTTTCCCGTCGGTTTGCGGTTTCATTCGTCGTTTCGTTAGCGAGTCGTTGTAACTTGCGCCGGTTCTCTCCAAGTTGTTTCGGGTGTTGTTTATGGGAGTTTAGACCTACTTAAAATTTTTTTTGAGACTTGTGTAGTTTATCCAATTGTTTGAGGACTTTAAGGGTTCAATTATAGGCCGTTTCGAAGCTTTAAGGAGTGAAGCTCTCGCATGGTAGCAAGCCATGTGATCGCATTGGTCTTCGAGACAGCAACTCCCTGTTTTGTTTATTTGAAGTGATTTTCCTATTCTACCCCCACTAACATGTTTGGGTAGTTAATTAGAGTTTGATTAGTGGTGGATTACATCTAAACACTCACTAATTGTACAAAGGAATTTCCATTTGTGCCCTCTTTATTAGAGGAGGTATAAATAGGCTAAACCCTTTGTGAATTCAGCTGATTTCGCTCATTTCTTTTCCCTTCACATACGTATTAGAGAGGGAGAGAGTCTCCATTGAAGCTTGGAACCCTAGCCATCTTCTTCTTTCGATCTACGACGATCCAACCGTCCGATTGCCTCCAAACTTCGGATTCTTGACGTATTCGACGAGAGGAACAACTTCACCAATCGGATTTCCATTCTTTCGAGTTTTTATTCGAGTCAAGTAAGCTACTAGACTCCCTCTTCTCTTGATTTTGTGCTCATTGACCCTAAGGAAAACAAAGATGCTTGCTATATGATGTCAACGAGTACACAAGCATGTTGTGTGTGGTTTTATTATGATTTTTGAACTTTTGTTGGGTGAACTTGTTAGAAGCATAAATAGAATGCTTTCTATGTTTCATAAAGTATGTTGTTAAGCTTCATTTGTGATTTTTGGACTTGAGATTGATGAGTATGTAATCCCCTAGAAACCTAGGGTTTGGTATGTTGAATATGTAGTAAATGGGTTCTTAATTACATGAATGATTTTGGAGGATTTTACTGGATAATATGAATTGTTAGAATCATATGGATATATGTTTGGGAGTTTGGAAGAATATTTGTTGAATCTCAAATTCTAGTTGTGAGCATGAAGAAGAATTTTTCACAATGGATTACATGTTGAATGTTCGTTTGACCTTAGAGAGTAAGAGTTGACTTTCTTGAAAATAAAAGTATGTTGATATCTAATTGATAAATTTTTGGTGGTGAGCATGTAGAATGAATTATCATTATGGTTCACATGAATAAAATGTAAGGTTTGACTTTATTGGGTTGAGTTGACTTTTATGCAAATAAGAGTATGTTGGTCAACTATGATTTATGAATTGAAGGTTATGAGCATGCTAGATTAATTTATATCTTGGTGATGAGCATGCTAGATGAAATTACATCTTGTTTAGATTAATGGTTATTTTGGATGAAAGGATGCTTGAATTGTAATGGTTGACTTTAAATGTTAAGTGTTGACCTATGAAACATATATTGGGGTTTTTGTTGGGAAAGTATGGATTGTTGGGTTGCACAATCTTGCTAACCTTAAAAACTTAGCCATGAATAATAGGAGGGCTATGATGCAAATAGCTTCTATGCCTTCAAATTTGAAAAAAGTAGAAATGACTCAACGGAGTCGATTATTGGACTAATATGAATATAGTGAATCACATATTAAGATCCTACGGAATTTGGGGTAGCCTTGATGGAGGTCAAGCATCTGAACATTTTAAAGTGTATGAAGAACACTTGGGTATTAGAGACTTGATATTATCGCTCTAATATGTTTGTGTTAGTTAGCATAGAAATGCATATATAACTATGTGATTTATAAGTAAATATCTACTTAAATGGATTAGTGCGGTGTGTTGTACTTTCCCTTTGGATGAGCATGCGAGTATATATTACATGTGCTTGTGTTTGAGTCCAGCTGGCGGTTTTTGGTTTGAGTTTTGGCGGGACGATGCATTGTCTTCACGAATTGTGGGATTCGTGATCACAATGGATCGTCGCGCCGAGTTTGCACACACCCCTCCATCAATGGCCACGGTGGGGAAGTAGCTCATCTTAATTAGAGTAATACACATGACTTTGATAGCTATGGAACCCGAACGGAATCAAGCTGGGACGCCGATGCCACGAAAGGGTTATCGAGGACACGTTTGTTTCCGCAAGAGTTACACGCTGGAAACAGGAAAAGAAAATCATCTTCTCTCGCTTATGTGGTTTATTTTATGAGCACATATGAATTGTTGTGCTACATGGTTAATGGGATGATTTTCATGAGATGATGATTTCTTGATAAGATGTTATAGTAAAAATATAACATGCTAATGAAATGATGATTTTTATGATTTATGTTATACTAAAATTATAACATACTATTTATGATTAGAATGGAAACAATAGTCTCCCATTCACGAATTATTATATGAGTGATGATAAATAAAGAATTATGAAACTCATGGTGTAATTGGCTTATGTGGGTTGGTGATAAGTTGAAATGTGGAAATAACATGCTACATGTTATTGGAGTTTAGATGCATATTCTATATGATATGGATGACTTTATGATAAATTAAGTAGAACTATGTTCTATGTGTTTATGGATGAGATTGGGTTTATGATGAGAATTGCATCATGAAATGTTATATCATAAGTATGACATGAGATGTATATGTTCTATTTTGTGCATAATACCATGCCATGACATTGCATCTTTAGTAGCTTACTAAGTCATTATGACTTACTCGTTTGCTTTGTTTTCCTTAGATTCGAGTCGAGCTAGTAATTCGAAGGAAACCGCCGAGCCTACGCTAGAAGTGTAATTTTTGTAAAGGTTGCTACATTAATGTATTTTGTAGCCTTAGTTTTTGTTTGGTAAGGACGTTGGGAAAGTGAAGTTATGTAAACTTCATGATGGGTAGCAAATTTATTTGTGTATGTAATATTTATACTTATGTTGGTTAATGCTTATTCTTTTTGGTAGCCGACTTGTGTTAGTCGGGCTTGGTGTATGTTGATGGTTATATTTTAGTATGCTATCATGATGGTTAAATTATTATGATTGTTCTCCGGCATGTTTTTAGCCGTTGAGTATGTTAGACTACAGTCTTAGACTTAGTGTAATGTTGGGTTCCGGCTGTAACGTCGCCGATGACTTGGTTTATTTGCGCTATATATTTGTGTTTGCATGACAGAGAGTTTTTCTCTACGTGCCCAATGTTGCCGCACGTGCGTAGAATTTTTGGACTGAGAGATTAATTATCTCTGTCGTTGTTTTTAGTTTGAGCTTGTTAGCTCGGGCGCCACTGTGATTTTATGTTTCGCTTCCGCATGTGTTTTAAGTTGTTGGTGTATTGCCGTTATGGCCTTACCCATTATTTGTCATTGCTTGTTGTTTGTGTGTCTTGACGCACGACCTTGGGGTCTCGTATTTGGATCCGGGTCGGGTCGTCACAGTTGGTATCAGAGCTATTGGTTAGCTGTCTGCCAGGATAGGTTCCTTGGCCTAGTTTGGGGGTTGGTTTTGTGTGATTTGTCATATCCTAACATCGAGAGTTATAGTATGTTAAGATGCTTGAAACTAGAATGAGTGTTAGCACTAGTAGAGGTGCCGATGTTGATGAGTATAAGGTGGTGCTAGTAGTATCCATGATTGGGAATCCACCGAAGAATTGGTGGCAAATATTATGATATTGTGATTTAATATTTATGGATTTTCACGGAATTATCTCATTAGAGTAGAGTACTTAGTACCGGATGAGACTAGGAAGACTCCGTAAATCGTGAAAGAGTTAAGGATTAAGGATGGAGTATTGTAGGCAATTTATTCTATTACAGTTTGCGGATTTTTGAGGGGCTGTGGACTATACTTATGAGAAAAAGTTAAATATTAAGGAATGCACCTGAGAGACGACCTCAGGGAATATTAAGGATGATGATGTGGTTAGAGGGCAGTTGGTACCTCACGAAACTGTGTAGGCAAATCCGTAGACTAGTAAGAGGAGTGATGCTTTTACCTAAAGTCATAGATGAAGAGGTGATAAATTGTTGTATAAATTTCGTTTGGGAAATGAGACACCAAACATAGGTGTTTGAGCAATATAGACAAGTGTTTAGTTTGTAGTGGGTGATCACATTAGAAAGGATTGCCTTAAATTGAGGATTAATGACTCTAAGAGCACTAATAAGCAGTCTAGTGACTCTTAGTGAAATGGTTAAAGACGACCTAGAGTTTGAGGATTGTGTGCGCCGCATGGCGTTGGCCATTGCGGAGTATTGAGACCTACCGAGATATGAGGTAATTCATTATACGGATATATATTAAGGTTGCTATTATCGCTTATTATGAGTGCACGTTGTATTGGTAGCTCATATGCATTCATACATACATTGCATTGTGTGTTGAGATTTATTGATTTTTGCTTCTCTCGATTTATTGATATTATTGAGGAGGATATCCCGGTATGGGATTGGTTTACGGTTTTGGTTGAAATTTTGATTTGTCGATAGGACAATCATTGCAGTATAGTAATATGGATTTTATATAAGCCTATATAGATGGCTATGTTATGCATATATGAAGAATGTATATGTGATAATATTACTAGTGATGATTACTAGTGGTGTGTCAAATTAGTATGCTCTATAGAGATATGTGTAATTTTGTAAGTAAAATAATTATACATTATTGTGTGATTTTTATGCAAGTATGATACGCTCGAATCTTACGATTGATACTTGGTGGTTATGGGATGCGTTAAGATTATTACGGATGGGTATATCAGTTTACCGCTTAATCGCGACTAATAGAGTGTCATTGCCGTGAGGGTATTTCGTGTGTGTTTTGTTGAAGACGAATACGAGATTTTGGGATTAAGGTAATGAAAGACTTTACGGAGTTTTGATGATTGCGGTACTAGAGTGAATGTTACCTCTTTTCTTTAGATTTGTTACTACGGAAAATGTATTGTTAGGTGAGTATAGTGGATATACAAACCTTACTATTTGTTAAGAGTTGTCATTGTTCTAGAAAAATTATCACAATGGAATTTTATGCGCATGTCTTCTGCTTTTGTGTTATGAAACATGTATGAATGGATTATAAATCACATGCGTTATACTAGATGTTTGATTAACTCAATATGCATGACTTATGAAGTAACACGGAGTTATATGGCATTATATGAGTGGAATTACATGAAGTATATGAGATGATTTAAGTATAATGATACTTGGTTAATTTGTATATCACACTTACATGATATATGTGTATATATGTAGCGTTTCTAATGATAGGAATTTTATCATTAGCTTGAGGATTAATTTATGAATGAAATATACATGTTGTTTGTAGAGTATAAACATGACTAGTATTAACACATGTATTGTATTTATTATGGGTATGCGTGGTAAATGTGTCTTGTTGAAAGTAAAGATATGGTTTACAAGAGTAACAAATATGCTTAAGGGATATAGTTGTATTGGAGTATGAACATTCTTATGTGCATTATTAGTAAGAATAGCTTACTTAGTCTATTGCATGATAGGATTATGATTATCATTGCTTAATAATTATGCCATGATTAAACTGTTGCATGATTATGTGAGACTGTAGTAAAGGATGCTTAAGATTTTTCTCATAACCCTTCGCATCCTTGCAACGAAAGCTTTTGAAATCCAAGCCGGTACCCTAAATTGGTGATCAAAAGAGGTTCGTTGGTGGACTAGGATTGGTAGCAAGTAGGTTAGAAATTGACTAAACCTCTTACCAAAAGGAAAGGAAAATAAATTGAATGAATTTTCATTTGATGCTATTATGTGCTTTGTCCATGACTTGGAAATTATGAGTGTGGCTTGTATAATCATGAAGATTGGTTTACTTGTTTTAGGAGCGTGTTGTGGAACACTCTTCTTTAAAATTGTGAATTGCCCTATCGGCAATCTTTACTATTTATGATTTAGAAATTCTTGCATTTAAATCTCATGTTGTAGCTCCGAAGCAAATAGTTTCGGGAGATTTATGTTTATAATGTCCTTGAATATGCTCCAATGATATATTTGGAATTCACATGCTTAATTAATTAGTAATGGAATTTGTGAGTGCTTTTGCGACTCAAGTATGAGTCAAGTTATTTGTAATCTTAAGTGTTTGGCATTGCTATGATTATCGGTAATTTTTGAACTTGTGAATGTGAGTTTTTTGGTAGTTTGATTTCCAACTACTTGGTGTGGTTATTGTGATAGTAGACTCGAAGATTGAGTCTAGGTTTGTGATTTTGAGCATCGAGTGTTCACTCGGAATTGAGAGACACCGTAGTTGTGTCTGGGTATTTGTTTTTGGGGGATGACCTAACGTTGGCTTGTGATACGGTTTAGAATTCGGGACGAATTCTTTTTAAGGGGGAGAGGATGTAAGACCCCGATTCCCGGTTAGCTTGAATTGCGTGCAATGCTCGCACTTCTTCCCTTCTTGATCGCTTATTTGATTTTTGAGAGAGTCTAGATGTGTATGAGAGATCACATTAAGATCAAAATACTATTAAGAGATGCCATTTAGTTGTTGACTTGCTAAAGTCACAAGTCGTAACCCGACGATAGTCGAAATGCGACGCGATTGAGAGTTTACTCGGGTTTTGTGTTCATGATCTCGATTTGGTCCTAGATATTTACATGATGGTTGATTAACATGTTTAGCTGTGTTAGACTTCTATTTGGATGTATTCCTTAAGTCTCGTGAAGTTTTGACGCTCCGAGGAAAGCAATTCTCCCTATCGCGTAGTTTGAGATTGCGCCGGGTGATCGTCTCATCTTTCGGGAGTTCATTTCTCCTATCTGTTGTTAATCATCTGAGGGGCATTCAGGCCTATTTAATAGCCCTTTGAAGTGTTTATAATCATGGGTTGTTGCCCGTCGTTTTGTGGTTTCATTCGACGTTTCGTTAGCGAGTTGTTGCGCCTTTCGTCGGTTTCACACCGGGTTGCTTCGGGTGTTGTTTATGGGAGTTTAGACCTACTTTAAAAGTGGTTTGAGACTTGTGTGGTTTAGCCAAGGGTTTGAGGACTTTAAGGGTTGAATTATAGGCCGTTTCGAAGCTTTAAGGCTTGCGGTTGCATGCAGGAACAATCGGACGCGAACGAGACAACTAGAAAATGTCAACAAGTGAAAAATAGTGTGAAGCGGTCACTTCACTATCTGACGATGCGACCGCATGGGGTGTCGAGCAACCTTGTCCCTGTTTTGTGTTTTTGATGTGATTTTCCTATTCTACCCCCACTAAACCCCCTCTAAACCATTCCTAACCCTCATACTAAGTCTTAATCATGTCCTAACATGTTTAGGGAGTTAATTAAGATTTGTTTAGTGGTGGATTACCTCTAATGATCACTAATTGTACCCATGAAATCCCCTTTGTTCCCTCACTTGTTTGGGAAGTATATATACACTAATCCCTTTGTAAAAATTCAGAAATCTCTCATTTCTTTCATTCTTCACAATACGTATAGAGAGGGAGAGAGTCTCCATGGAAGGTTGGAGCCCTAGCCATCTTCTTCCTCCGATCTACGACGATCCAACCATCAGGATGCCGCCAAACCGGATTCACGGGCGTATTCGGCGAGGAACAACTTCACCGATCGGATTTCCATTCCTTCGAGTTTTTATTCGAGTCAAGTAAGCTACTAGACTCCTTCTTCTCTTGATTGTTGTGCTCATTGACCCTAAGGAAAACAAAGAGGATTGCTATTTGAGGTCAATGAGTACACAAGCATGTTGTGTGTGATTTTATTTTGATTTTTGGATTTTTGGTGAGTGAACTTGCTAGAAGCATGATTAGGTTGATTTCTATGTTCAATGAAGTATGTTGTTAAGTTTCAATTGGTAATTTTGGACTTGGGTATGATGGGTATTTGATTCCCTAAAAATCTAGGGTTTGATTATATGTTGATGAAGTAAATGGGTTAATGATGATATGTATGATTTTTGGAGTTTATTTGGATATTATGAATTGTTAGAATCATACATGGATATATGTTTGGGAGTTTGGAATTAAACTTGATGAATCTTGAATTTTGATTGTAAGCATGGAAGTTGAATTTTTGCAATGGGTTACATGTTGGAATGCTTCGTTTGACTTTTGAGAATAAAGTTGACCTTCATGTTTATAAGAGCATGTTGCTATCTAATTGATGAATTTTTTATTGAAAGCATGAAGAATAATTTTTCACTATGGATTACATGTTGAATGTTCGTTTGACCTTTGAGAATAAGAGTTGACTTTCATGAAAATATAAGAGTATGTTGATATCTAATTCATGAATTTTTGGTTGTGAGCATGTAGAATGAATTATCATTATGGTTCACATGAATAAAATGTAAGGTTTGATTTCATTGGGTTGAGTTGACTTTTATGCAAATAAGAGTATGTTGGTCAACTATGATTTATGAATTGAAGGTTATGAGCATGCTAGATTAATTTATATCTTGGTTATGAACATGCAAGAAGAATTTACATCTTGCTTGGATAAATGATTGTTTTGAATGAAAGCATGCTTGATTTAATATTAACTTGAGACACATGCTTGAAGTGCAATGGTTGACTTTAAATGTTAAGTGTTGACCTATGAACTATGTTTTGGGGTTTTTGTTGGGAAAGTGTGGATTGTTGGGTTGCACAATGTTGCTAACTTTGAGAACTTAGCCATGAATATTAGTGAATGAATAATAGGAAGGCTATGATGTAAATAGCTTCTATGCCTTCAAAATTGAAAAGAGTAGAAATGACTCAACGGAGTCGATTACGGATTTATATGAACATAGAGAACTACATATTGAAATCCTACGGAATTTGGGGTAGTTTTGATGGAGATTAAGCCTCCGAGCGTTTTCAAGTGTATGAAGAATACTTGGGTTTTAGAGACTTGATATTATCGCTCTAAGATGTTTATGTGTTAGTTAGCATAGAAATGCATAACTATATGATTTATAAGTAAATATCTACTTGATTGGATTAGTACGGTGTGTTGTACTTTTGCTTTATTTGAGCATGTGAGTATATATTACATGTGCTTGAGTTTGAGTCCAGCTGGCGGTTTTTGGTTTGAGTTTTGGCGGGACGTTGCATTGTCTTCACGAATTGTGGGATTCGTGATCGCAATGGATCGCCGCGCCGGGTTTGCACACACCCCTCCACCGATGGCCACGGTGGGGAAGTAGCTAATCTTAGTTAGAGTAATACACATGACTTTGATAGCTATGGAACCCGAATAGGGACTGTTTCGGGGACGTCGATGCCACGAAAGGGTTATCGAGGACACGTTTGTTTCCGCAGGAGTTACACGCTGGAAACATGAAAAGAAAAATCATCTTCTCTTGCTTATGTGGTTTATTTTATGAGCATGTATGATTTGTTGTGCTACATGGTTAATGGGTTGATTTTCATGAGATGATGATTTCTTGATAAGATGTTATAGTAAAAATATAACATGCTAATGAAATGATGATTTTTATTATTTATGTTATACTAAAATGATAACATTCTATTTATGATTAGAATGGAAACAATAGTCTCCCATTCACGAATTATTATATGAGTAATGATAAATAAAGAATTATGAAACTCACGGTGTAATTGGTTTATGTGGGTTGGTGATAAGTTGAAATGTGGAAATAACATGCTACATGTTATTGGAGTTTAGATGCATATTCTATATGATATGGATGACTTTATGATGAATTAAGTAGAACTATGTTCTATGTGTTTATGGATGAGATTGAGTTTATGATGAGAATTGCATCATGAGATGTTCTATCATAAGTATGATATGAGAAGTATATGTTCTATTTTGTGCATAATACCATGCCATGACATTGCATCTTTAGTAGCTTATTATGTCATTATGACTTACTCGTTTGCTTTGTTTTCCTTAGATTCGAGCCGAGCTAGTAATTCGAAGGAAACCTGTCGAGCCTACACTAGAAGTGTAATTTTTGTATAGGTTGCTACTTTAATGTATTTTTGTAGCCTTAGTTTTTGTTTGGTAAGGACGTTGGGAAAGTGAAGTTATGTAAACTTCATGATGGGTAGCAAATTTATTTGTGAATGTAATATTTATACTTATGTTGGTTAATGCTTATTCTTTTTGGTAGCCGACTTGTGTTAGTCGCGCTTGGTGTATGTTGATGGTTATACTTTAGTATTCTATCATGATGGTTAAATTATTATGATTGTTCTCCGGTATGTTTTTAGCCGTTGAGTATGTTAGACTAGAGTCTTAGACTTAGTGTAATGTTGGGTTCCGGTTGTAACGTCGCCGATGACTTGGTTTATTTGCACTATATATTTGTGTTGCATGACAGGGAGTTTTGCTCTACGTGCCCAATGTTGCGGCACGTGCGTCGAATTTTTGGACCGAGAGATTAATTATCTCTTTGGTTGTTTTTAGTTTGAGCTTGTTAGCTCGGGTGCCACTGTGATTTTATGTTTCGCTTCCACATGTGTTTTTAAGTTGTTGGTGTATTGCCGTTATGGCCTTACCCATTATTTGTTATTTGCTTGTTGTGGTGTGTGTTTTGGCGGCACGACCTTTGGATCTCGTATTGGGATCCGAGTCGGGTCGTCACAAAGAAAGATACCTCCCAAGCTGGAGCGAAGCCGTTAAGGACCGGTGAATCATTACGACTGGCCCTATCCATAAAAGCATAAAGCTTAGCCATGCCTGCCTGCCCCCAGTCATACTCAATGACATGGTCCAGATCCCGCAGACATCCTAGGAGGGAAACCCTCAGAGTAGTGGACGAGTTGGCAAAAAGTGATACTCCTAAAAAAAAGAATAAGAATGCTCTGGCAATGCAAGACACGACCTCACTATCATTTTGGTCAACCTGTTCGGCGTGTGCTACCAGCCAACTCTTGACACTTCCGATCTTGATCTCGTCGACAGTCTTATACTCGGGCTCAAAACCCAAAAGCTCCTCTACCACGTCGTGATGATGTCAGAGGGTGTAATCCGACTTCAAGGCCCGGCCAATGCTGGTGGAAATACCCATGATCGCAGCAAAATCGCACGGGGTCAAAGTAGCCTTCCCCAGTTAAAATGGAAAGTATGGGTGGTGTCCCACCAATAATCTCGCAAAACCTGAAAAATGGGCATATAGCTGCGAAAGGGACGGAAAGCCCGCAAAAACACGCTGAAGCCGGAGGACTCCACTAGGAGCTGTGCCTGCAACATCAAGTTATAAATGGTGGCAACCTTGTCACAACTGGCTCGCACCCGGTTCAAAGCTCTGCGCGCTTGGAAAAAAAAGGGAGAGAAGAAGAAAAAAACAACAGCATCTCAGCATCAGAAAAAAAAAAAAGGGAGGTAAACTCTTATCCTTTATAAAGCCCTTATGCATGCCATTAAATTATGCCATGTTTTTTAATATATATATATATATATATATATATATATATATATATATATATATATATATATATATATATTGCATTCTTGCATTAAAAAAAATATGTTGCATTTTAGCAATCAAAAGAAAAAGTGTGTTGCATTTTTGCATTCAAAAGAGAATACATGTTGCATTTTTGCACACATTTAAGACAAAATATACATGTGGCATTTTAGTAAGTATTTAAATATCCCTACGATGCATTTGCATTTCCATGCATAAGACTGATGAAATGTGATAAATGATATATTCATGCATTAGCAATCCATTATATGTGATTATCTCCAAATAATTGCATGTTGCATTTGCTCAAATAAAAATGTTGCAAGCATTTAGAAAAGAAAATATCTTTGTGGCATTTTGCATACAATATATCTCTGCAGTATGTGCATGCATCCATTCGAAAATATGTCAACAAAAATGCACCATGTATCAGAAAAGTCTATTGCATAAAGCACGCACCATAAAAAATATTTTGAAGCTCAAGCATGCATCATATAGTCAAAATATATCAGTTACATGAAAAATGCATCGCAGAATCAAATAGTGCCAATTGTTCAAGTGTGCATCGCAAAATAAAATAGCACGAATTTCATATTTTTGCTATGAATAATAATTGCCAAATTGCATCATTATTTTAGCATATAAATTACATGCATAAGCATCAAAATCAAGAGCAGGTATACTCCAGAAGTCCAAAACAGTAAAGATATCCAATAGATCTGAAAAATCGACCAAATGGGTTTGAGAAAAAGAAACTTACAGCGGGAATCAAAAGATTAAATACATGCATATGCCAATCACGAAGGATATTGCCCCAATCATCCTTCGAAAAAAGATACTTGACATGATTTCGGGTCAAAGGAGGAAGTTCTCGCCTCTCCTCGCCCGAATCTGGATACATCGGCGCCTTTCCCTTCCGAGATCTTGAGGAAGAAGCCATCTATCAAGCAAAACAATCAATTTGACAAAAGAAAATCAAGAAAAGGCGGAGAAGTGAAGAAATGAGCTTGCTGGCAATAACAATGGCAACAAGAATGACAAAGAGGAAATGGTGAAGCTGCTGCTTCTGCTTCACTTCCCGTATATGAAGAAAAAATTGGGAAGTTGCACTTTCCCCCTCAAAAGTTCAAAGTTCAGCACTTAAACATCCAAGTTTTCCCAAATTGCAAAAAGGCCCTGAAAGCTTAACGGAAAGTTAACAGAGTTAGCTTTGTTAACAAAAAGTGACGGCCATCCATCAAAGATCAAAAGAAAGCTCATATCCCCTGCAAGTTAGCCACAAGAAGGTGAGAAAAGCAGAAATTATAATTCTCGGCAAGATACCTTCATCAGCAGCAAAAGATGAATGCTACGACAAAAGCAAATTAGCAGGAAGAAAAGGAAAAAATGCAGAAAGAAGGAAAAAATGCAGAAAGAAAGAAAAAATGCAGAAAGAAAGGAAAAAATGCAAAGAAAAAGAAAAAAAAATGCAGAAAGAAAGAAAAAATGCAGAAAGGAAGGGAAAATGCAAAGAAAGAGAAAAAATGCAAAGAAAAAAATGCAGAAAGAAAGAAAAAATGTAGCAAGAAGAAAAAACAGTGCAAGAAAAGAAAGCAGCCAAACGAAAGAAGAACATAACAAAAGCAACAAAGGTAAGGAAAGGTAAAGTATTAATATTTTACCTGCATGCATCTCATCTGATGGTTTGTTGGATCTTTTCCGCAAGGGGTGCATACCCCGGGTCACTTAGGGAAAAGATTGGTCCCACCATTGCATTCGACGAAGGGTGCCTATCCTTGAGGGTGCAATGCTTTATGATGTGCTCCACCTGGTTGTTTAATCTTTTCCACAAGGGGTACATACCCCGGGTCACTTAGGGAAAAGATTGGTTCCACCATTGCATTCGACGAAGGGTGCCTATCCCTGAGGGTGCAATGTTTATGATGTGTTCCACCTGGTTGTTGGATCTTTTCCGCATGGGGTACATACCCCGGGTCACTTAGGGAAAAGATTGGTTCCACCATAGCATTCGACGAAAGGTGCCTATCCCTAAGGGTGCAATGTTTTATGATGTGCTCCATATGGTTGTTGGATCTTTTCTGCAAGGGGTGCATACCCCAGGTCACTTAAGGAAAAGATTGGTTCCACCATTACATTCGACGAAGGGTGCCTATCCCAGAGGGTGCAATGTTTTATGATGTGCTCCACCGGTTGTTGTTAGATCCTTTTCGCAAGGGGTGTATACCCCGGGTCCCTTAAGGAAAGGATCAGGTTCCATCTATCCCACCAGTATGACTGTTGTTTGTTTGCATGAGGCCGAACTACGTTTGGTCTGATTCCTTTTATTAAGGGATACGTAGGCAACCTATTTCGATAGGTCCGACCATCAGAGCATTTAATTTGCATGTCTGCTTAAAAACTACGATAACTTGCTACAATTGACTAAATAAGTATAAGATATGTGAGATTTGAAATGCATTATAAACTGCTGCATTATAACTGCTACCTGTTGCATTACTCCCCATTATAATTTCCATGAAATTTGGGAGTCTATTTCTTATCAATGATGTTCGTTTACTCGGTAAGCTTCGGGTTACTCATAAACTCCATCGTTGAGGGGCTCTGTAGACACCCCAATTTCGTACCCCTGGTATGTAACATGACATGAAATAGACCAGTTAAAACTTAACAAATGTCAAGTTATAGGGTTTAAAAATGCAAAAAGAAAAGCAGGATGCGCAAAATAGTAAAATGTAGGGGCCAAAGTGTCAAAAAGCACCCCAAAAAAGGAGCCAGGCGCCACCCACAGCCATAGCTGGAGCGGCGCCCACCCCCTCCATGGGTGGCGCCCAATAGTGCCTTGTGCACTGTAGCTTTCTACCTAAGGTGCAACTCTCTCAGCGCGTGGTACAAGCTGGTGAAGCACAAAAAATAAAACTTAATGACGAAGGAGTCCCCATCTTGGCCTATAAATAGAAGGCCCCGGTTTCGTGAATTCAACACACAATACAAACACTCTTCGCACGCAGTTAAAACACCGCGGAAGAAATACGCCGTGAGTATGAGAGCAATCGTCCTGAGAGAGTTCCCCTCCTCTAAAGCCTCGAAGCTCTGTCAAATCTCCTCCAAACTCAAATCCAACCGGTCAAAGTGAACCTTAGTCTCCCCGCTAGGTTTCCACCCTATTTCCCCGGTTCAAAAATCCCAAAAAGAGCGCAGTTGGTCTGCCCAAATCTAGAGGCCAAATCCGCCGCGAAGCAGCGGGTTGCTCTGCCCATTTACACCCGGCGACAAGCAAACAACAGCAAAAAGTAAGCAGTTGCTCCGCCCGTTTCTCGAGGCCTAAGAGAAACTTTCGGAAGCAGTTACTCTGCCCGAATCTCCGCAACAGCAAAAGACTCCCTCAACCGGAAGGACATAATAGGCACAACCCACGCTCTTAAAGGTAAGCCTTTAAGAGGTTTTATAAAAAAAATACTATTTTCAGCCGGCCCAATGTAAAAATATAAGCAGTTATGCTGCCCAGATTTCTATAGAAAATAGCACTAAAAAGAGTCATTATTATGGCCAAATATTTATAAATATATTTGTAATTCCTGAAAGGAAGCGGCTGCAAGTTTGTAATAATGTAGATACAAATATATATGTTTAAATGTTTTATTTCATTCGCTAAATAAATATAATAAAAGCATATTTTAGCCAAAAACTATTTTGAGACCGAAAGGGCAAGTTGGGTGCCTAACACCTTCCCACCTCGTAACTTAGCCTCCGAACCTTTACAAAATATGGTTATTTTTTGTTTTTCTTTATTTCTCCTTAAAATAAAGATGGTGACTCTGTTACAACATTTTGGACCATGGTGAGGCCGGGCGTATTCCCACGCGCCTTCGCAACATCCTTTTTGCACTTTTAATTTCGTTTTTCCCTAAACAAGGGAAGATGGAATGAAAAGGGTGATGCATTTTCTGTATCTTGTTTTCCCCTAAACAAGGGAGGATGAGATACAGAAAAATCCAAAGCACTCATAGTGATCCAAAATGAACCCAAGTCCACAGTGAGGCTGGGCGTATTCCCACGCGCTCTTGCAACATCATTTTTGCACTTTTAATTTCATTTTCCCCTGAACAAGGGAAGATGGAATGAAAATGGCATTGTATTTTCTGCATCTTGTTTTCCCCTAAACAAGGGAGGATGAGATACAGAAAAATTCAAAGCACTCATAGTGGACTAAAGCACACTCAGTGACCGAGGCGTATTCAACGTGCTTTCGACAACACTCTTTTTGCATTTTTAATTTCGTTTTCCCCTAAACAAGGGAAGATGGAATGATAAGAATGATGTCTTCCCCGAGCCGCGTGTTCCCCTAAAAAAGGGAGCGCGTGATCCGGGGGAAATTTCCTGGGGCACTCACAGCTATGTTTTTTATTAAGTCACCCACCGGCAGAAAGGACGAGTTTGGTTTCATTTAGGTGGGAAAAATATAAGATTTTCACTATCTGACTACACCTTAATCACCGGCTTATCTGCTGGATCGAAAGAATACTGATGGTATCAAATTCCCACTACGAAGAGGTTGGTTGGGAAATATATAATAGTACGGAGTGCTGTGAAGCAATCTGATTTGAAAACAGCATTTGAGAATGCAAATAATGTGGATGAGAAATATAAATTGGGCTTAACCTTTATATATGAATGTGTATTGAGAGCTAAGGAAGCGAATACTTCAATTAACCTGTTTGTTTTGGATATTGTGGATGATTTGGAGTTGTTTAACATATATCCATGGGGGACAAGATCATATCTTACCTTGTTAATTTAATTATGAATATTGCTGAGAAAAAAACTCATTCAACTACGAATGTATGCTATGACTTATGTTCTGCATTGCAGATAAACAATTGTAATTTGAAATATTCTAAAATTTATATTGATTAGCTAATTATTTGATGTTCTTGACATGTAACTTATTTTTAGATTTGGGCATTTGAGATGTTTAGTGGATTTCATGGAATTGGAGATCTATTTCAACTCTCAACTATTAGATCTGATGATGATATGGTCATTCTTCCAAGAATGTGCAAATGACAGTCACAAAAAACTCCAAAGTTCTTTGAAATAATCGAAAAATTAGATGTAAATTAATATTTTCAATTTTTGTGATAGTTGATTAAAATTTAATTTTGTTTGTATAGTTGTTGATTAATGAAGTTGTTTTTATTCAATTGTCAGGATGGTGTTCTTGTTCCATTGGCCCCGACGACAGCCAAACAAAATGAGCCTTACGTTCTTGCATTTCAACAGCGTTTTGGTGAAGTTTGGGCAACATCATTTGATGTTGAGGCTGAAAATTCTGTTGGTGATAAAGCCCAACGGTCTCCACCACGTAACTCCTCACCATTCCAGTCCCCACGAGACCATTCATTGCTAGACCACTCCCCACCACAATGTAGTGAAGGACATGCCACCCCTTTTTCTAATGACATGCTTATTTTCATTTTTGATACGTTGAGGGAGATGAACCAAAAGATTGATGCTCAAAGCATTCAGATCAGTGGTTTGAGTATTGAGGTCTCAACTTTGGATAAAAAAAAGTGGTAAAATATTTATGTTATGGTTTTGAGTAATTATTTGTGATATTTATTCTTTTTTACCTACTTACTTAATTTTGTTTCAAATGGCAAAGTAATGCAATGACAATAATTTAGGCATTGAGGGAACATGCACCATTTTCACGCGATCCTATGATGTGGACTCCTACTCATACTCCCAACACCATTCTTGATACAACCTTCACTACCACCAGATTTTCCCATCCCCCTCCCTTCCCCAATCTTAATGCCACTACCACACTTACCTTTCCTTTTCACAGTACAACTACCTATGTAATTTGCACATTTCCTACTGCCACTCCCACTAGCTCTATCACTCTCACTACCACTCGTGCTGCCACCTCTCCTACTATATCCATGCCTACCATACTTTCTCCTCCCACTACCATTACCACACTTCCCATTCCCACTACTTCTACCTCTCCCACTACCATACTTCCAACAACCACACTTCCCCTTCCCCCTCCCACTACCATACTTCTCATTCCAACTACCATACTTCTCCCTCCAACTACCATTGCCTCTCCTACTACCACACTACCATACTTCTCCCTCCCACTACCACTACCTCTCCTACTACTACACTTCCCCTTCCCCTTCCCTCTACCTCTTCCTCTCCCACTACCATACTTCTCCCTCCAAATACCCGAAGTATGACCAATATGTTGGCAAGGGAAAAAGACATTGATGAAGTTTCTCTCAAGGCAAAAGGTAAGGGTAAGGTTAAAAAAAAGGAAGGAGGTCAAGTCTAGAAATATGTCACAGACGGGAGTGAAGATGAGTAGAAAAATATAAGTCCACGCGTCTTCTCCCTACGCAACGATGCTACCTGACCCCATTAAGTCTTTACGATTGGACAGAATATTGTGGATGGAGATATACCAAACTTATGCCTTGGGATTGATAAGGAAAAGGAAAAATTTATGGTAGATTTGCTAGATGTTGTAGATGAAAAGTGAGAATATACAAGTATATTTATTAAGTTAAATTTTTATTTATTGTTATCATTATTAAACGTCTTAATTACTTATTTTTGTCCACAACGATTTTGTTATACGACGAGGTTTTAAGTGTAACAAGCGGTGGTTTGCAGTATTTGTAAAACCAAAAGTATATCTATCGGACCAAGTAAGTTAATTAATTACTTGCTTGATAATATTACTTGATTACTTGCAGTTATTGTGTGATCCTAATACTTGGCACTATTGAAAATTTCACCATGTGGATTTGGTCTTGGTTCTTATGTGGATGAGACTGACAAGATATTTATTGTCATTTGGAAGACAAAATGATCGATGTATTATGGATACGTCTGTGAGTGCCCCGGGATTTTTCTCTATCTCATCCTCCCTTGTTTAGGGGAAAACAAGATTCAGAAAAGACAACGCTCTTTTTATTCCATCTTCCCTTGTTTAGGGGAAAATGAAATTAAAAGTGCAAAAAGAACGTTGCAAAGAGCGCATTGGAATACCCCCGGCCTCACTGTGAACTCAAAATATTATAATAGAGTCGCCATCTTTATTTTAAGGAGAAATAAAGAAAAACCAAATGTGACAAGATTTTGTAAAAGGGTTCGGAGGCTAAGTTACGAGGTAGGAAGGTGTTAGGCACCCAACTCGCTCTTTCGGTCTCAAAATAAGTTTTCTTGCTAAAATATGCTTTTATTATATTTATTTAACAGATAAAATAAAACATTTAAACATATATATCTGTATCTATATTATTACAAACTTGCCACAGTATCCTTCCAGGAATTACAAATACATTTATAAATATTTGGCCATAATAATGGCTCTTTTTTTAGTGTTATTTTATATAGAAATCCAGGCAGCATAACTGCTCATATTTATTACATCGGGCCGGCTTAAATAGCACTTTTAAATAGATAAAACTTTATATAGCTTACCTTTTGAAGCGTGGGGGCTTTATCCCGTACCAACTAGCTTCTAGTAAATTTTAGGGTGTGCTCGCTCTGTCCTTCCGGGAGAGGGAATCTTTTTGCTATTGTTTTGCTGTTGTGGAGATTCGGGCAGAGTAACTGCTTCCGAAAGTTACTTTCTGGCCTTGGGAACCGGGCGGAGCAACTGCTTGCTTTTTTGCTGTTGTTTGCTTGCTGACGTCGGAAATCGGGCAGAGCAGTTGCTTGTTTTTTGTGGATTTGGCGTCTGAATTCGGGCAGAACAACTGCTTGCTTTGAGATTTTTGGATCGGTAGAATAGGGCGGAATCATAGCAAGGCAGCTAGGTTTCACTTTGGTCGGTTGATTTTGTGTTTGGGGGAGATTTGACAGAGCTTCGGGGCTCGAGGAGAAAACCTCACAACGTTCTCTCGGGAGAACGATCACTCACTACGCGGTGAAAGTGTGTAAAAATTTCATCTCAATTCCTGAAGCCGGGCACCTTTATTTATAGGTGGGAGTGGGGATTCCTTCGTCATTATGTTTTTTCTTTATGTGCTTCATCGGCTTGTACCGCGTGCTTGAGAGATTGTACCGAAAGCAGAACGCTACAGTGAAATGGGTACTATTGGGAGCCACCCACAATGGAAGTGGGAGCGGCTCCCAAAGACACCATGGGTTGCGCCAAGAGTCTTGGTGTAGCTCCCAGGGGCTTTTTTGTTTTGATTTTTGGCACTTAGGCTCCCTGCAATTCACTATTCATGCATCCTTTCATTTCTTTTGCATTTTTTGCAATCTAAACCATGTAACTTTGACATTTGTTAGCCTTTTAACAGGTCTTGATATTTCATGCCATGTTACATACCAGAGGTACGAAATTGGGGTGTCTATAATGTCATTTCAAGTTCTAGTGACCACCCAATATTCTCATTTTGTAAGTAATAATAAAATGAAAATGAACGAGGGAACATTAGTTATGTTAGACTGTGCCATGGGTAAATGGACAAGACATGAGGGTGTTGAGTGGTTTATGAAATCATGGATGGAATGTAGTCATGTGTACTTTCCAATCTGCGTATGTGATCATTGGATTGTTGGAGACCTACATTTAAAAGATGCAAAGATCATCATTTATGATTCTGAAAGAAATGCTATATCACCAAAACAGCTTAAGAAAGAAATGATCCATTTTATAGAGATGATCACACGACTTGCAAACCTGGCTGGAATGAAATTTGGCATATCCCTTACATATAAGAGGGTTACCACAACCAAAGAACAACTTTTGTCGTGAGTAATCTCATTGATCTATTTAATATTATATGTATATTTGCCTTAATATCTAATTTATGTTTTGAATGTGTCACAGGGGTGACTGTGGGATGCATGCTCTAAAGTATATTGAGTATTTGATACTCGATAAATCCCCAGCTGAAGTAGATCTCAACGAAGTTCGAATGTGGAGGGAAAAGTATACCATTTATACATTTTGTGATAACATTGATCCCCGAATATTTGATTGAAGTATAAAATTGGTAATAAAATTGATCTTTACTATAGTTTGTGTGAATGTAATCAACTTTTAAATTGTAAATTGTATAAATTCACCCTTAGTGTATTTGTTGTTTAGTAACAGTTTGAAGTGTTGGACTCGCACCAACAATTGTTAATTATTTTCTTGTGTTATGTTTCCCGAAGTTCATATATGTTTCATAGAATTGGATATGGGAATGTTGATGTTGCACCAACAATTAACAGTATACATAAATGAGTATCAGTTTGAGTAATAGTTTGTTCAAACTGTGTATGAACGTTCGGGTACCATGGCCGAACTCTAAAAGAGATGTTCGGCTACCATGGCATATGAATGCACATCATCCAAGGTAATTGATATTTCGCCAAATGCCAAATGAAAAGTATTGGTCTCTGGATGCCATCGTTCCACAAAAGCGCTAATTAATGATTTATTCACTTCATCATAATGCACCCGACTAATTTCTCGCAAGTTTGTCAAACGGGTAGTCATCTAGAAATAACGAGTGGTCTCATTAGCTGGAATCTCCCAATCCCGTATTTTCGATGTATGGCCTATACATCTTAGAACCCCTCTCTCATTACCCATCCATACATCTGCAGAGATATGGTCGGCGTATATGATTAACAATGACCTTATCTCTGGTCCACCTCCATATGCCTCCTCCTCCTCTTCATCTTCATCTTCCTGTTCCCCTTCCTCTTCCCCTTCCCCTTCCCCTTCCCATTTCCATTCCCCTACCCCCTTTCCCCTTCCCTCTCCTGCTCCTCTTCTTCTTCAGATTGTTGTTGTTGTTGTTGTTGATTATGAAACTGAAAATTGTCAAGGTGTACGCGGTATTTGTTTACCCGTAGGTCCTCCACTTTTTTCACGTGTGCCTCTTTTTTACGTTGTAATTGTTGTGCTTTTCTAGCGGCGGTCATTGGTCTTTACCTGTCGGGCGTCCTTGAATACGAAGTTGAGAGACACTACATTGCTTAAAGTCTATATTGTAACAGTTACCTTTGCAATGTGACCTGGCCCATGTTTCAAAACTGGTTCCGCTAAGATTTTCCCAACCCTTCTTATCAGTTTTTTCAATTTGAGACATATGTTTCTTGAACTCTTCTTTTGTATATGCATCTATCGCCCTCATAAAAAGAGCGAATGTCCCAGGCTTTCGAGTTGCTATCTTTAAATTTCCCTTTATGTGATAGATACAATGTGCATGATGTATATTTTGAAAAACATCTTAGACTATAGTAATAATACTCCTATGTCGGTCAAAAATGATCACAAGTCCTTCATTGTAACATGTTATTGCTTTCAACTTCGTAAAACACCAAGTCCATACATCATCATTCTCAGAATCAACAATAGGCCACGCAAGAGGATATATCTACACATTTCCATCCTGACAAGTTGCAATAATCAATGTGCCTTTATATCTTGCAGTTAAAAATGTTCCATCCACAATGATTACTGGACGCATTGCAGCGTGGAATCCGATAACGCAAGCCCCATACACCATAAAGAAGTACTTGAATCGGTATTCACTATCAAGCTCTAAAGAGTAGACTGTTGTTAGATTAGCCAATTGCAAAATATGGGCATATCCACCTACCTTTCTGTAACTATCCTCTGCTGAGCCTCTTAGGTGTGTTAAAGCAGCTTCTCTACACCTCCTGACTTTTTGATAGTTTAGATGAACACCAAAATCTCGGGTAATCTTACCAATGATGTCCTTCTGTCGAAACATTTGTATGTCCGCCAACTCTGTCAAGATATGTACTCCAATAACTCTCGATGTTGTTTGTCTATGAACAGTCATGCACATGTTATGGGGGCAAGTATGTTCAGCTGTATATTTTTGAATATGAAAAAAGTCACTTTGTAAGTACTTTGCTGCTTACAAATGCCATTTACAATTATCACCAGCACAATCTAATGTGTATACAGTTTGGTTCGATTTGGTTGTTTTGAGTTCAAACTTATTACTCAATGCAAGTAAGCACAAAGCATTCTGAAGCTCCCTCTTGTTATTGAATACTTGGCCAACCTTCAAATCAACATCTTCCGATAACACTCGCGATGTACTTCCAACTGAATAATTCAATAAATACTCTCTTGTGAAGTAGTTGTCTTCATCTCAGTTGCCTTGACTGAACCCAACAAATCTCTATCTCAGGGGTGTAGAGTAATCATTCTAGTTATAGGATATTGGGTCATTAGTTGCATCCAACCCACCAATTGTGACGTTTCCTTCATTTTCTTCTTCTGCTTCTTTTTCTCCATTATTTTACTCTTCTCCGTTGTTTTCTTCATACTCCATGTCACAACCAAATTGATTACTCTCTTCCCGGTTCCCATCGTATTTTTCTTTTTGAGTTATACAAATAGGAGTAATAATGCCTTATTGGTTAAGATTACAGATCCATTCAACTTCTTTACCTGAAGTAATTTGGACATGAACTTGTATACTCTGCCCTGCTGGTGGTGGAGAATCGTGACAATGAAGTGCACTGGGTGGAGCACTTTCTGTATGTGAACTCTGTAGATATAATATGGGTAGTCAGGCACTAGCAGATCCACCGCTTTTATCAATACACTGGAAAGTGTGCCCAAGTCGTGCTGGTGGGCCTGCGTAGGGTAACATTATATTTACCCTAGAGAATTCTTCGCCAGTTCGGGCAGGAGTAGGTTGTTCCATATAAGAGCCGGCCTCTGATGCCTTTGTGTTTGAGTGACGAGGACATTCCCTGGGCTATCCAAGGCTTATGGCAAAGGGGGTATACATCACGGGTTGATGCCTCTAGCCGTTCTGCAAATATTTTTCTTTCATCTGCATATCTGTCATGGCTGGTCGTATATACAGAGGAACACTCTCGTATTATCCGAAAGACTCTCAAGATTATTCTGGGTCGTAGAGTCTCAAACGGTTTGGATGCCAATCTCATTGACATCGACAAAGATGTAGAAAGCTCGGGTCCTCCAGCTTTACCAGCTATACATCGGTCCAACAGACGTCTTCCCGGTAGTGAGGCCTAGGTGCAGTATAGTCATGAGGGTGTTGGCCTTAATAACACTCTATGGAGATGTAATGTTGCAGAGTTGGATGACGCGAGACCAAGTCATACTGTTGGTCGTCGGAGCAATACAGGCAGATCTAATGCCGGCGCAGGGCCTAGTAATGCAACTGGTAGATTTCTTAATGTGGCGGGCCCTGGTGATGGCGCGGGACCAAATAATGTTGTGGGACCTGAAAACGGGTATGCCGGGAGTGATGAGGAGAGCTCAACTCTTTCTCAGCAGAGTGAGGCTAGGGTAGTAGCGGCACCTCGGCGTAATGTCTAGTATCGACTCGGTCACCGAAGAGATTGATCAGGGATAAGTATATTGGGGATGGTTAATGACCGCCCTGGGGTCCTGTTTGTGGGCTGTAATATATTGGTACTATTTAGAAAATATTAATAATTATTTTAGTGTTTTAGGCGTACTCCATAATTGCTTTATTATGGACCTTATTTATGTTTTGTGTTTTATAATGTGAGTCGTGGTTTTCCCCTTTTCGTTGGTCAAGAGACTACTGTAAGATATTGGGACATGTTGTAATATTATCTGCAGCGCTTGAATGAACCTCTGTCCATTTCTGTCTTTTTGTTGCCTTCGTTTGTCTCTGTTGTTTCCGACCTTTCTGCTATCTTCAACAGTCTTTGGTGTTTTCGACTGTTTTTGTTATCTTCGACGGTTTTTTCCCTTTTCAACAGTTTTTTTTGTTATCCTTGGTTTTAATTGTTTTTTGTTATCTTCAACCGGACCCGAAGGCTGCCTACGTTTTCTCAAAATGAGACTTAGGTCGACATAGTTCTCCCCAAAGGGAAGAACTTTTTGTGGAAGACCTTTGTAGATCATATTGTAAATTGTACACTGCAAACTGTATACTGGGGCAGTATGCTGCAATCTTCATGCTGGAGACTTTACGCTATAAGCTGTATACTGGGGTTGTATGTTGTAAGCTGCATGCTGGAGATCGTACGCTGTAAGCTGTATGTTAAAGATCGTATATTGTAGGTTGTATGCTGAAGATCATATGTTGTAAGCTCTATGCTGAAGATTGTACGCTGTAATCTGTATGCTGGAGACTAGAGACTGTATGTTGTAAGCTGTATGCTGGAGACCTGAGACTGTATGTTATAAGTTGTATGCTGAAGATTGTACGTTGTAATCTGTATGCTGGAGACTATATGTTGTAAGCTGTATGCTGAAGACTATACACTGGGGACTTTATCTCTCTCCCATTTTCTCCTGATTTTTCTTTTTTAGTTGTTCTTTCGTTTGCCTAGGCCGCCCTTTCGGGTTTTTAACCTAACGAGCCCTTATTTCTCCTTATCCATTACTTTTTTATTTTGCTCTAATTTTTTTCCTAGACCGCCCTTTCGAGTTTTCGACCTACCGATCTGAAGAGAGAGATAAAGTATTGGGGCTGTCACAGCATGCTATATTAGCACTACCTGGGCCTATGCATAGTATCGTTTCAGTTTATCCATGTTGAAGGGCTGAGTGAGATCTTCCCCGTCCTGATTGGTAAAGAACATGGCGCCTCCCGACTGTATTTGTCTGCATATGTATGGTCCCATCCACAGAGACTTTTATTTTCCCTTGGTGTCAACGTAACTGGGGGGCTTTTGATGATGGTGCTGTTTTTTTCCTTTGAGGGTACTGAAATGAGCTGAGAGGTGTATTGGCTTTCAATTGCCCTATCCGTATTTCCTTATCTTTATGGATTTCCACTTCCGACTATAGCATTGGAGTTTCCATAAGGGAGGTATCTCGTATGTTAAAGGTAAACTGGCTGAAGATTCTTTATGAGTATCCTAGTTGATTCAGCCGGATTGGGCCCGTCCAAAGTTTGGACAACCCTTTTCTCTTCTCTTTAGCCATGGAATTTGCGTAGGTTTGTTTTTCTCATTTGGTGTATGACTCGAGATTTCTCTTTTTCCAAGAGTTATTGCTATCCTAATACCCTTTTTTGAAAAATTTTAGCACTCTGGTCCCAAGTGTTTAATGTGTTACTGTCTGTTAACATTAGCCATTGTTTTGCATCCCCTGCTAAGGTCGAGTGGAAATTAGCAGTCATTGCTTTGAAGCTAGCACCCCCCCTTTTGCATTCTACTGGCATGGGCAACTAGTCTCCTCAAATATATCGGGTATTTTGGACTTTCGTGGCAGAATGACTGCAGGTTGCAGAGTCAATGATCATGTGGAAAACTCTCCCTTTTTAGCGTTATTTCTTTGGAGATTCTTGATATATGTCTCTATTCTCGGGGCCGAAGATGTGTCACATACTTTTACGGGATTTGTTATAGTGGGGTTCATCCCCGTGGTTGGTCGAGGTGCTTGGTAAACATTGTGGGGGAGGTGCAATACTTGCGGCCCTTGCTTGACGACCAAAATCATTGAATGGGAGGTAGGTTGTAACTGGTCACTGTGGGTTACAACTTCTAGGATATGTGTGTGAGCTATTCTTGGAGTGGGTTGGTGGTGGAGAAATGAAGGTTCCCCAGGTGCTGGTATGGGGCATTGATGTTTTGAGGAGGGTAATTGGTGTTGATGTTGGTTTGGGGGGAAGGGTTAGTGTATTAGTATGGAGAGTAGGTGTTCGAAAAAGGTGGGACAGTATTTTGGTTTTGAGGTGGAAGGTTGGAACTTTGATCTTGAGGATTGGGAATGTTGAGGAGGGTTGATGTTTTGGCATTTGAAGGTTGATGTTTGTCAAAAACCTTTCGAGATTAAAGCTTCATGGGGTCCCATAGGAGAAAGGGTGTTTCCAATGTTTGGTTTTGAACTCTGTATGAGTCATGTTATCTGGTCCATTAAGCGGATCGGCTTGTGCGCTATAATACCCCGATTCCTAGTTAGTTTTATTTGCGTGCTATGTTGGTATTTCTTCCTTTGATGTTGCATGGTTCTGTTTGTGAGAGAGTCTATATGTGTGTGAGTACCCACATTAAGACCAAAACACTATTATTATATGTTCCATAGTTGTTGACTTGCTAAAGTCACAAGTCGTAACTCGACATTAGTCGAAATGCGACTCAGTTAAGAATTTGCTTGTGTTGTTTGTTTTCGTGACCTTGGTTAAGTATTAAGTCTTTGCATGAGTGTGATGAACATACTTAGATGTGTTAGACTTCAAGTTGGAGGTGTTCCTTAAGTCTATTAGCGACTTTGATGCTTTGAGGATAGCATTCGTCTTTATTGCGTAGATTAAGATTGAGTCGTGTGATCGTCTCGTCTTTTGGAGTTCTTATTCTCCTAGTTGTTGTTTAACTTGTTAGAAGTATTCAAGCCTATTCATTGGCCTCTTGACTTGCTTTAAGTCTCATGATCTTACTCGTTTAATCGTTAGTTCATTTGTCGTTTTGTTAGCAAGTTGTTGTGTCTTGTTTCAATTTCACTCCGGATTATTTCGGGAGTTGTTTGTATGTGTTTCGGGTGAGTTTCAGATTCATTTTGAGTGAGGAATCACCCTAGGTTGTTTGGGGACCCTTTGGGCTTGATTTCAAGCTATTTTCTTCCTCCCAGACAACGCGCTCGTCTAGTGTTTGGACCAGGTGTGAGTGCCCCGTTTTTTTACCTTTCCCCCGCTACTGAAAAGCGGGTGGTTTCAAAACTTCGAGCGCGTGGAATACGCTCGGCCTCAATTGTGAACTCAAAATATGTATAACAGAGTCGCCATCTTTATTTTAAGGATAAACAAAGAAAAACCAAATATGCCAGATTTATAAGGGTTCGGAGGCTAAGTTACGAGTTAGGAAGGGGTTAGGCACCCAACTCGCCCTTAAAGTCTCAAAATGGATTTTCTGCTAAATATACTATTTTTATAAATTTAGAAAATCAAATAAAAGCATTTAAACATATATATATATATATATATATATATATATATATATATATATATATATATATATATATTGTGTGTGTGTGTGTGTGTGTGTGTGTGTGTGTGTGTGTGTGTGTGTGTGTGTGTGACAATAGAAATAAAGAAAATTACGGCAGCCTTATTTTAGAGTTGCAGATAATGCCTATTACACCTAGACTATAATAATGACTTATTTTAATGTTATTTATACCATAAATTTTAGCATTATAACGACTTATTTCAGGATATATCATTATTTAAACAACACTATTTTATAGACAAAATAATAAATAACTTTAGGGTACCTACCTCTTGAAACGTGAGGGTTTTATCCCAGACCAATTTCTCTTCTGGCAAGCTTTTAGGTACGCTCGATATGTCATTCAAGGAGAGGGAGTATTTTGTTGTTGTTGTTATTTGTTGCTTTTTGTTGTCGGAATTTGGGCAGCATGACAGCTTCTTTTAGTTACTTTTCGCCCTGGGATCCGAGCGGCACAACTGCTTGCTTTTGCTTTTTTTGCTTGTTTTATGCTGATGTCGTGTCTGGAATCGAGCAGATCAACTGCTTTCTTTTCTTTGATTTATCATTTGGAATCGGGCAGAGCAACTGCTTTTTTTGGGTTTTTGAACCGATGAAATAGGGCGGAAACCTAATAAGGTAACTAGGTTTCACTTTGGTCGGAGAGTTTAAGTGTTTAGGAGAGATTTCGGCAGTCTAACAGAGCTTCGGGGTTTGATTGGGAAACTCACAGTGTAACTGCTCAGTTCTTAAAAAATTTTCCGTAAATTTATGTCTATCGATCAATGGCTGAAGCCCCGTATTTATAGGCGAATGAAGATATGCCTTAACAGCGAAGGAAACGTGATATTTATCTTCGTGCTTTAAAGTATTGTACCTTGTGTTTGAGGGCTTGTACCAAAAGCAAAATGCACCAGTGAAATAAGGAAAATGGGGCGCACCCTACAACACATTTGGGCGCAACGCCCAAATGTGTCATAGCCTGAGCCTGCTCCCATTTCCTTTTTTGTTTCATTTTTGGCACTTAACCCCCCTGTTGTTCATTGTTTGTCAATTCTTTCGTCCTTTTACTTAAAACCATGTAACTTAACATATGTTAGTCCTTTTTGACAAGTTTTGATATTTTATGGAATGTTATCGACATGGGTACAAAATTGGGGTGTGTCTACAGCCAGAGGCTATC
>JABEVN020000325.1:0-34835 GCA_013146195.2 Codonopsis lanceolata | reverse complement strand
AGAAATCCGTAGCTGTTAGGTGAGGCGAGGCTGCATGCTCCCATGCGGCCGCCTCACACCTTCCACACACAGTTGCTCTCGATATCGAGGCGGGCGCCTGCTCCATCCCATGCGAGGCGGGCGCCTCGGCTCAGAACCTCAAAACTTGGTCAGCTTGTCTAAATGATCCCAAACTTATGGGCAACCATTCTAAGGTCTAACTTGACCCAAAACAAGTCTAAAACACACCCGAACAACTCCAGAAACAACTCGGGCTTAGGGAAGGGGTGCGACAACGTACAGGCCGGGGACTTAGGCTTGAACTTCGAAATCAAGCGAGCAATGAAAGGAGACTTTTAAGGCAAGTCTAAGGGCTAATGAAGAAGCTTAAATACTTCTAGGAAGTTGAATAACAACTTAGGAAATAAGAATCCCAAAGGAGAGGCGATTACGACTCGATTCCCGAACTGCTAGCGATAGAGGCAGGCATTATCTCCAAAAGCTTCGAAATCTTGATAGACTTAAGGAACACCTCCAACTTGAAGTCTAGCATATCTAAACATGTTAACAAACCATCTTAAAGAGGTCTAGGATCCCAAGCAGGAGTCACGAACACAAACGGAGTAAACCCTCAATCGCGTCGCATTCAGACTATCGTCGAGTCACGACTTGTGACTTTAACTAGTTAAGGTCTATGGAACATATGGAACTAATATATTGGCTCCTATCAGCCTCCTTGTATTAATCAAGGTTCTTACCTCAAGTCGAGTAAGCGAGGTTACGGTTGAGCGACACGAGGCAATAAGGTCAATTACACGAAGGTTCGGGGTCTTACATCCTCACCTCCCTTAAAAGAATTTCCACGAATTCACAATCCCCGATCACGAGTTCAATACTATAGCTTACGATGAAGTCAAGGAAACCACCTTAGTGTGCCTCAAACACAAGGAAAGAAATACTTAAATATCCTCTCAATCAATTCCAAAGTCGAGTCATCTTGACTCTTGGCGGGGTTCAGAGGACATTATCAAGGCTTACGGAGTTCCAACAAAGCGTGGACATTGAGGTGAAAATTCCTCTTTATCAATTAATCAAATAATTCTTAAGCATGAGCAATAGTTGCCCGAATTAACCAAACATCCCAATAAAGAGTTTTCCGGAGCTAATTAAATTATCCGGTCACGACACGAATCTCTAGGGTCTAACGCCCTTACAATAAAATCAAGTAGAACGGTAACTCATTTGATCAAGTCACAAGTTCATTTCATTCATGGCATGATTTCAATATACATGTTGCACATATTTGCACAAGCAAAACAAGATACCACTTTCAATTTATTTCATTTGGTAACGGGTTCGGTCAATTCCTATATCATATAATACCGTTCTAGTTCTCCGACGAAGACCTCTTGATAATCAAGTCAGGGGCCCTCTGAAGTGACTTCAAAAGCTTTCGTCGTTTAGGATGCGAGGGGTTTGCAAAACACATCATAGCATCCTTCATCAAGGTCTCATGCACATATAATATAATTACATATAGGCATGGCAATCAATATCATATACATAGCATATTAATCTATTATGCAGGTATACCAGGTATGGAATATTCATACACTTAACAATTTATTTACGATAGATCAAGCATGTTACACCACGTTAATACTCTTATTAACGTATTAGGCTTAGCAACAAGTAAACACAATAACTTATGCATCCCTAGGTAGCAATTGGTTACTAACTAGAAGACTTCAATCATTATGGGTCAAGCTTCGGTTGACAACCAATTCAAATTAGAAATCGCGGGGTCTCCTGCCGGTTACTCATCAAGTCTCATTATGGAGTCAGGACAATATTCTCTCTATCGGAGCAGTCCTCTCTATACCAGGAAATGTAGTTATCGGGAAAGAATATTCAATTCTGCAATACTAAACAATGCAGGGACTCGTGGTCAGGTACCGTCATATCTATATATACTTATATGGCGATAACACGCATTACGGGAGGCTTATCCACTTCGTTCAAGAAACGTATAACAACGATCAAAGACATTAGGAACTGCGGCGATCACTCTTGGAATCGACAACTTGAGTTTATCGGATAACCCATACGGACAAGAAATGATAGTTCCACAAGGTAACATCATACTCGTGGTATGACTGCAACTTAAAGGCAATACAGGAAAAAAATATGATGCTCTTAAACACAAACTTGCATTCACGGCAATCTAGACCAACAGAACTTAGTAATCCAAGTCCTATATCTGTACAAGAGAACATGCCGATAAGGCACAAATCAGAATGCTCAACGGAAAATACTCGACGACGCACAAAACCCAATCTAGGCCATGGATCCTATCCTGGCTTATAGCTAACAAAAGCTCTGATACCAACTGTGGCGACCCGACCCGGATTCCGGAACGGAATCCCAATGTCACGTCGCTAGGACAAGGCAAGAAGAGAACAAGCACTTATAAAATAATAGTGCAAGTCGGACATTCGAGCTAACAAGCTCTAGACAAGAACAAGAAGCCGTACTAAAAATACGGGTTTACAAAATTCAGTGGCGAGCGACAAGGAAAGGTAGTTCCGAGCTATGAAGTTCGAAACCAAGACCAAGGATACTAAGAGACATAAATCTCACGATGGGGAGAAAAGCGAAACTTCGCGTGCGCAACATTGCGGCATTTGGACAACCCATCGGCACTACCGGCGTTGACAAGGGACCAACCTGATATAACACATACCCACGGCTAAAGCATACCGGGGTTAACCAACAATAATAATAATTAATAACTAGGATAGAGAAAAGCCCCAAAGCCACAGCGTGCTTGGGAGACAACAGAAATTAAAAACCAAAGCTATGGGCAACGACACAACACGTCGGCCCAAGGGAGAACCAAATCAAAACCCAATTATTCTACCCGACTGTAAAGTCTAATTAACTTTACAATACAACGAGCTCACAAGAATAGTAAATATGATACAAGCCAAGGATGCTAGAGATAGGAGTACACAAGTTACTACTCGGAAATGGCGTTACAATCACGGACAGCGTCTAAGCTCGAGCCATCGATCAAGCTGCTACGGTCACGTACTATCGTCCTCAACACGACTTCGGCGCAACTAGAAAACAAAGTACGGGGTGAGTCATAATGACCCAGTACGTTACTACTAAACAATAAAACATAAATTGAATATTGCCAAAGAGGAAATGATATTGTTTACGACGAAGACCCAGTAAATCGGGTTGTACTGTATGAAAACCGGTCCTTTACCAGACTACCGAGATGAATCAGGGTGAACCCCATTCTAAGCAGATCAAACAAGTCGGGAAGCAAGGCACAAGAATAATCATGATTATGGATGTATATCTATTAAGTAGGACATCCCAAGCCTCTCATAGAATAATTAAATAGAAGTATGCACAATTTATAATTATACATGTACCAAGTCCCTCATAGGATTATCAAGTGTGGTATGTAAATTCATTTATGTACCAAGCAATTCACTCGTGGAAGTTTGTCATGTAAGGATATGCATATCTACAATTATATACATACGAAGACAATCAGGGTAAATCAAGTAAGAGTATGTATATCTACATATATATACATATGCAGAGTTATCGAGGGAAATCAAGTAGGAGTATGCATATCTACGTATATACGCATCATACAATTCACAGGCCTATCACGAAAGCCAAGCGATCAAGAGCAAGTATATATATAAGCATTTAGTTTACATATTCGGGATAGCACTTTGTTTTCACAAATGCTAGAAGAAATCCACATATAAGGGGATAGGATATAATGCGGTACCGCCATGTAGCTCTGCAAGATAAGCGTGTGAGAACATCTTTGTTGCATGTGCGAGATGGTACATCGACCGAGGATAGTATTATTCAAGCGCCCATAATGGTTACACAAGGTACTCTTCTCCAAAGTGATCAAGAATGGAGGGTTTGCCCGTTTACAGTTCGGCAACCCATCTCTATCACGAACCTCATGATTCGTAACGGTAGCGAATTGTCAACCGGGAAGGCAAGGCAAGGCAAAGGGCAAGGCAGAGGCAAGGCAGACAAGAGGCAAGGCAAGGGCAAGGCAAGGCAAGGCAGGCAAGCAAGGCAAGACAAGGGACAAGTCGGGACAAGGCAGGCAGGGACAAGACAATGCGGGACACGTATGCCGGTGGACTTATCGGGAAAACAAGTAATATTTACTTATTTAAGAAATCAAGCAGGGCGAGCACGGTAATAGCGGTCTCATTCAAGTCAGTGGGCATGTTATTCTTTTACGACTAGTAATTAGGCGTGAGCATGAATTAAATTAAGAATCTCGAAACTAGTATTCTAGTTAAAGCAGTTTCAAGCGTTGTAGGGGTTTATCGTGGAGTCGGTGTTGTGAAACGACCTACTAGCATCGACTCCGTCGAGTCATTTCTATAATTCCAGTCAAATAGAGTTTGAACACTATATGTGTCCAAGACTCCTTTCTAGGTTCTTGTTCACGGCAGGGTTAAGTTCTCGTTCCATTTAGGAACCTTAGTTCAAATGTACTAAGACAAGTATAAAAGGTGGAACCCTAAGTTGATTATCGTCAAGCTAAATTTGGGTTCAATTTCAAGTTCGAAATTCCATTCGTTGATAGAATCATCAATCAAAGCACGTTGATACTCACTAGGAAGATCATTATGGAGATAAGACACACACTATGCTTAGAGGTCAAAATCTCAAGTAGACATAGAAGTTCATGCATCATTCACAAACCAATCTTATCAAGCTCAGTTCTATAAAGTCATAATATATACATAACCCTATAAAATCCACTCGAGGTTCTCTTTAAGGACTAAAGATCAAGTATGCATACGGAAGAACGAGGAGGCGAAGATTACTCAAGGTTCATCAATTAACTATGTTATGGTATTTCATAAGTCCATTACCACACATAGACGACTATTCAGTCATCTTTACGACAACTCAAGATACTCATCATAGAGGTTACTAAGGCATACACAGTTCGAATATCCTCCCTAAGGAAGGATGGTCACGAAGAAATCCCGGATTTTCCAAGGAGGGTAACAAGGTTCCCAAGTAAAGTCATATATTACATTCCTACCAATCTTGGGACTTCATTAAGAGTCCAATAGTATTATTGGTTCTAGTTCGTAACTGAACCCATTCAACACGTCTGTCATTCGAGTTACGCATTCTCGATTCACACATAAACCACCCAAGGATTAGCGATAGTCTTTCACCCAATCATTATTCAAGAGACTCAATTAAAGTCCTAAGCCAAGAATCAATCTTATTACCAATTTGGTCTCACCCGAGCGATTCTCAAAGTTTAGTGATTGATATTCAGTGAACACAAGAAAATATAGGATTTTATCCTAAGGTTCGAATAACAATTTTATAAATAAATTGACTTCATTTGGGTCAATCTACCAAGTTCCAAATTTCTATTCCAAGGTATAATTTCGGTATTCACAATGTATCCGGGTTTCTAACCCAACAACAACCAATCTTAAGTCATAACAATTCCAATATACACAATAAACCAATTCGGTTTCAACCCTAACCAAAATGTATCAATATTCATGGAAACATATCAATTTGACATGTATAACGACAATAAGTCACAAGAAACAAGTTTCTATCAATCTATCATCAAGGTACTTGTAAAGAGAGAAACTAGGGCTTAGGTAACGTACCTCAATCGAGCCACAAACTTCTAGGATGTGGAAGACAGACCGAGGGGAAAGACTCTACTCGGCGAGGGCTTCGCGATGGCGGTCGCGGCTCGATCATCCGATGGCCGGAACTCCGGGAATCGGCAAGTCTTCCATGGGAGCTCCTTCTCCCCTTCTCTCTCTAAACTCACGATTGAAGAAGAAATGAGGGAGGAGGAGGAGGAAATTAGATTATAAAGGGTTAGGAAAGACGATTCTACCCTTCCAGGTTGTGGACAAGGCAAAGGGGAGGGTTTATGATGGGGTTAGTATAGACTTTTCACGCCAAAAATCAAAACAGGGAAAGAAATCCCGTAGCTGTTCTGCAGGTGAGGCGGGCGCCTCACCATGCTCCATGCGGCCGCCTCACACCTTCCCTGCACAAGGTTGCTCTCAGTATCTGAGGCGGGCGCCTCACTCCATCCCATGCGGCCGCCTCGGCTCCTGAACCTCCAAAACTTGGTCTAAAATTGATCTAAATGATTCCAAACTTATGGGCAACCAACCTAAGGTCTAACCCAACTCAAAACAAGTCTAAAACACACCCGAACAACTCCCGAAACAACTCGGAGCGAAACCGGGAAGGGGTGCAACAACGTGCAAGGGACGACAACGAACTTCGAAATCAAAGCGAGCAATGAAAGGAGACTTTTAAGGCAAGTCTAAGGGCTAATGAAGGAGCTTAAATACTTCTAGGAAGTTGAATAACAACTTAGGGAAATAAGAATCCCAAAGGAGAGGCGATTACGCGACTCGATTCCCGAACTACGCGATAGAGACGAACGCTATCTCCAAAGCTTTCGAAATCGTTGATAGACTTAAGGAACACCTCCAACTTGAAGTCTAGCATATCTAAACATGTTAACAAACCATCTTAAAGAGGTCTAGGATCCAAACCGAGGTCACGAACACAAAACGGAAGTAAACCCTCAATCGCGTCGCATTCCGACTATCGTCGAGTCACGACTTGTGACTTTAACTAGTTAAGGTCTATGGAACATATGGAACTAATATATTGGCTCCTATACAGCCTCCCTGTATTAATCAAGGTTCTTACCTCAAGTCGAGTAAGCGAGGTTACGGTTGAACGACACGCAAGGCAATAAGGTCAATTACACGAAGGTTCGGGGTCTTACAATATATATTGGGCAAAGGAATACAATATATATTTCCCATGTACAATAGGACTATTGAAATTTGAATGATGCTCACAAGCATGATTGACATAAGTGTCAAGGAATGTAAAAGATCATTTTATATGGATTAGTGTAAAGTGTAATGATACATTTAATTTTTTCAGATAGCATGCAAAATTGTACATATATTAATAAATGGAGAACATTCTATTTTTGAAAAGAAATTTTTGGCGGGATATTTCCTTTTATAGATGCATCTGTCTTTATATATATATATATATATATATATTAGATGCCTCTCACTTTATTTAAAAAGAAAACTTGGATTTTAAAGTCTTTAGACTAAAGGCTTATTCACTCTTACATGAGATGCTCACATTGGTTATAAAATATTTTACTATTATTATCAATAGAATAGATGTATCATACATTTGTTAGAAATTGATGTTAATTTTAAAAATGTTTTAATTACCAATAGAAGAGATGCATTATATATTGGTTAAAAATGGATGTTGGTTTTCAAAATCTTTTGATAAAAGACCTCTACCATTATTACCAATAAAAGATGTATATCTCACATTGGTTGAAAAATTATGTTTATTTTAAATTATTTTAGATTAGATAAAAGACTTTTACTATTATTAGCAATAGAAGAGATATATCGCACATTTGCTTTAAATTGATGTATGTTTTAAATTACTATTATTAACAATAAAAGAGATACATCCTACATTGGTTAAAAAGTGATGTTGATGTTAACTTTTTAGATAAAAAGACTTATATTTTTATCATCAATAGAAGATAAGAGAAGAGATGTATCTCACTATATAGAAAAAAATGTTGGTTTAAAATATTGTTTAAAATAAAAAACAATATTAAATTAACAAATTGCTTTCTTTTGGAAAAAAAATATCATTGATAGTATACAAAATTACCAGGTACATAGATGTAATAAAATTAAATTTTAATTTCTTAATAGATAGTTATAATTATATATAAATAAAGGTATTGATCCGGTCGGGTTCCAAAACCTATTTATAAATCTCATAACCGGGGCCAAACCAATAGATCGGTTCTACAAAAATTCAAGACCATAGCCAAGCCAAAAAAATTGGTTCATTAGAAAAGATGTATTTTCACATTGGTTAGAAAAGTGATATTGGTTTAAAATATTTTTAGGTAATGTATCTAACATTGGTTATAAAAAATGTATCTCACATTATTTAGAAATAGATATTGGTTATAAAAGTTTTTAGATAAAAAAAATTATGTTATTATAAATAGAAGAGATGTATCACACATCTATATTATAGTATATTAAAATTGGGGAGGACAACTTTAATAGTGACACATCACCCAACTTTTGATATTGTTGAATCCTCAAGCCTCCACATCACTTGACTTGAGACTTTTTATTTTCATTAGCTAAAAATAATAATTAATAATATTTAATATGATATTGTGATATTAATCATTTACTATTAATCTTTTCTATTGTTAATAATAGTGAAAATCTTTTATAGAAATACTTTTACTACTAACAACATATCTTAACCAATGTGGGATAATATTATTATATTGACATTGGATGAGTACTTTACTCTAATAACTCAGTTCTAGCATCATACTTTAAGCATTGATATATTATTCATCCAAAACTTAATTTGGACAAATAAATATATCATTTTGATGCTTTCACGGAGTAGAACACATTTCCATAATTACCTTTGACAACAAACAAATGACACGTAAAGAAATTCATATCTCAAGTAGCAAATTTTCTTTCACTAAAAACACTAATATTTCAACAACTATTAGGTGAGTACTTTAATAATTTCTAAAATCAACATTAATTTATAACCAATGTAAGATGCATCTCTGCTATAATTACCAATAAAAACGATGTAACAAACATTTATTGAAAATTAATGTTGGTTTAAAAAGTATTTAGATAAATGATTTTTATTAAACTAACAAAAGAAGATATATATATGTTCACAATTGTTAGAAGTTGATGTTGGCTTTAAAAGTCTTTAAGCAAAATCTTAGCAATAAAATGATTTATTCTTCATTGGTTACAAATAATTATTTTATTTTATACTTTTTGTGATAAAATTATTCTACTAACAATAGAAAAGATGTATCTCATATTAAATAGAAAATAATGTTGGTTTCAAAAGTTTTAAGATAAAACACTTCTACTATTATTATTAATAGAATAGATGTATCTCACATTCGTTAGAAAATGATGTTGGTTACAAAAGTTTTAAGATAAAAGACTTCTACTATTATTATTAACTAGTGATGCACCCGTGCGTTGCACGGATTGTACATATGTATAAAATTATATACTAAATTAATGTTGAATAATATGCAATTAATTTTTTTAATATGAACAAAAGAAACAAAAAATAATAAACAGTAAAATTAAATATAGAAAATCCTATGAATTTGAAAAATAATAATCTAAATTTTGGAATACTTTTTATATACAATAATTTTTGCTCAACATGTACGACTATTACAGCTATAAATATCACATAGTAACTCTAGACAAAACTACATACAACTTATGATAATCAAAAACATGTTTTCAAATTTAGTCTTATATTAGACAATGACTTATCATGGTCTTTATTCATAGACATTGTGTAAAACATAATTAACAAAAAATGTTTTATTTGAAATTTGAAAGAAATTCTATGATCAAATAGTATATGTGACACTCTTGGAATCAAAAGAGTACCACTAGAATTGTCCTTTGAAAGAACTCAACCTTTTAAAATATGATTTCTCATCCTTATAACAATTAATCTCGTGTCATTGCATAACTCAAGCGAATAAACTATGTTACGAGACAATATTATTTGAGTTCCAACCTTCAAATTTAACTCACAATTTGAGATTTCAGAATATGTAATTCAATTGAAATGTTCACGAGTATGTATTGTTCAAATTTAACTTATAGTTTGAGATTTCAAAATATGTATTGTTCATTGATGTGATGTAATTAAAATAAAATTGCATCTTAGTTTTTATATGACTATTTAATTGAAACCACACACACACACAAAAACATGTATCTCTTTCAACAACATAACTTATATATTACATTCCAATTTTCAATTACATAAAGAATTAACAAAAAAAATGTCACTCTAATTTGAACATGATATAAAATTCTCGATATTCTTACATACTAGTTATTTAGCCCGTGCTATGCACGGGTATAATGTGAGATATATATATTTTTAATAATAATATAACTTTTAGACATTATAATTAGATTGTTAATCTCTTCTATTGTTATAATTTTTTTTATATTGTTACTAATATTAAACGATTTTTTTACCTAAATACTTTTAAAATTAATATAAGTTTCTAGCTAACGTGAGATACATATTTTGTATTAATAATAATAGTAATTTTTTTATCTAAAGACTTTTAAAATTAACATTTAACTTGATAATAATATTAGACGTCATTTTGTTAAAAACTTTTAAAATCATAATTCATTTTTAAACAATGTGAGATACGTATTTTATATTTTTATTGGTAATGAAAGTTTAAGTATTTTATCTAAAGACTTTAAAACCAACACCACATTCTAACCATGTGGTATACATATTTTCTATTAGTAATAATAGTAGTGGATAAAAGACTTTTTAAACAATATTTATTTATAAACAATGTGGATACATATTTTCTATTGGTAATAACAAAAAATGTCTTTATCTAATGACTTTTATAACCAATACTCATTTCTAAATAATATGCAGGGCCGGCCCAAGGGGGAGGCTGGGTAAACAAGGGCTTTAGGCCTCAGCCAATAGGAGGCCTCATTTTTTTTTTACTATTACTATTTGTACCAAGTTTCCTAAACTAAATGAATTGATAAACTTGCTAGCATATAAAATTAAAACGAAAATTATAAAAACAATTATAAACTCAAAATGTTTTTCAAAGTAGATTTGAACAATTTAAAATGTATCAAGAATTCAAGATATTTTCGGTTTTTTATTTAGCATTGAGAAATTCAGGTCATTGAATAATGAAAATTTAAAAGAAAATTGTCTTAACCTTGAAAATTCATTAAAACATAATTATAACTATGATATTGAGGGATTAAATCTATTTATGGAACTAAAAGTTTTAAGAGAAATTATACAAGTGAAGAATGATACACCAAATGACATACTTAATTATATATTAAGGGTTGATTCTTTTCCAAATACGAAGATCGCTTATAGAATAATGCTAACAATTCCAGTAACTGTTGCTTCGGCAGAAATAAGTTTTTCTAAGCTAAAATTAATAAAATTTTATCTAAGATTGATAATGTCTCAACAAATATTAAGTAAATTAGCTTTATTATCTATTGAAAAAGAATTGTTAAGTGAAATAGATTATAATAATTTAATAAATGATTTTGCATCTCAAAAAGCACGAAAGATAAACTTTAAATAAAAATATAATAATTGTAATAATAAATTATTATTTATTTTAAAAAGGTCTCATTCTATAGTTCGCTTTAGGCCTCCATAACGGTTGGGCCGATCCTGATAATATGAGATACATTTCTTTGTAACCAATGTGAGATACATCATCTAAAAACTTTTTAAACCAATATCACTTTATAACCAATGTGAAATATTTCTCTTCTATTGCTAATAATTGTAGACTTTTAAAATCAACATCACTCTCTAACCAATGTGCAATACATATCCTCATTTGGTAATAATAGAAGAAGTCTTTTATTTTAAAAATTTTATAACCAACATCTCTTCCTAAATAATGTGGGATACATCTATTCTATTACATTGACGATAAAAGTAAAAGTCTTTTATCTAAAGACTTTTAAAACTAACATCATTTTTTAGAAAATGTAAGATATCTCTTCTATTAGTAATAATAGTAAAAGTTTTTTTTTATCTAAAATTAAAATCAACATCACTTTCTAACCAATGTAAGATATACATATTCTATCGATAATAATGGTAGAAGTCTTCTATTTAAAGACTTTAAAAACAAACATTACACTCTACCAAATGTATGATACATCTATTCTATTGGTAATAATAGTATTTTTAAAACCAACATTAATTTATAGCCAATGTGTGATACATCTTTTCTATTGATAATAATAGTAGAATACTTTGTAACCAATGTGAAATACTTGCATCCATGTGGGAGCTTTAAAAACTTTTGATTTTCAAGTGACTTTGAAAATCAACATCACTTTCCAACCAATGTATGATGCATTTCTTCTATTGATACTTAATAATAGAATTTTTAAAATCAACATCAATTTCTAACCAATGTGGGATACATCTCTTCTATTGTTGAAAAAATAGTGTTTTTAGTGAAAGAAATTGTGCAACTTGAGTCACGAAATTCTTTACGTGTCATTTGTTTGTTGACGAAGGTAATTGGCAAATTTGTTCTACTTGGTGAGAGCATCAAAATGATATATTTATTTGTCCAAATCGAGTTTTGGGTAATAAGATATCAAGACTTAAAGTATAATACTTGTTAAAATAATTAGTGTTTTAGTGAAAGAAATTATGCAACTTGAGGCACGAATTTCTTTACGTTTCATTTGTTTGTTGGCGAATGTAATTGCGCAAATGTATTCTACTCGGTGAGAGCATCGAAATCATATATTTATTTGTCCAAATTGAGTTTTGGATAAATAAGATATCAAGAGTTAAAGTATAATACTTATTAAAAATTAGTGTTTTTAGTGAAAGAAATTATGCAACTTGAGGCACAAATTTCTTTACGTGTCATTTGTTATTTGACAAAAGTAATTGTGCAAATGTGTTCTACTCGTCAAGAACATCGAAATGATATATTTATTTGTCCAAATCAAGTTTTGGATGAATAAAATATCAAAGCTTAAAGTATGATGTTAAAAGTGAGTCATTAGAAGGAATATCTAACCTTGAAAAGTTTTATCCGACATTGGTTAGAAGTAATGTTAGTTGTAATTTTTTTAAATATAAGTCTTCTACTATTGACAATAGAACAAGTTATATATACTAATACTAATGCTCATTATCATTATGATTATTATTATGTATTATTATTAGTTAATGGTTAGAAAACCAAAAGTATATATATATATATATATATATATATATATATATATATATATATATATATATATCTTATATTGCTAATAATAGTAAGTTTTTTATATAATCTAAAATAATTAAAAATCAACATCACTTTATAACAAATGTATGATACATCTTTTCAATTAGTAATTAATAATAATATTTTTAATACAAACATTAATTTCTAACCAATGTGTGATACATCTCTTCTATTGGTAATAATAGTAGAATATTTTGTAACCATGTGAGATACATCTTTTGTAAAAGTGAAAGTCTTTAGTCTTTTAAAGACTTTAAAATCTAACATTTTCTTTTTAAACAATATGTTATAATATAAAATAATTTAAACTCAACATCATTTTCTAGCCAATGTGAGATATACATCTTCTATTGGTAATAATTGTAAAAATATTTTATCATATATATATAATTGGTGAGGAAATCTCCATTCTAAAGCATCCATGTGGAAGCTTTAAAAACTTTTGGTTTTCTAGTAACTTTGAAAATCAACATCACTTTCCAACCAATGTATGATGCATGATCCATTTCTTCTATTGGTACTTAATAATATAATTTTTAAAACCAACATCAATTTCTAACCAATGTGGGATACATCTCTTCTATTGTTGAAAAATTAGTGTTTTTTGTTAAATAAACTGTGTAATTTGAGGTACGAATTTCTTTACGTATCGTTTGTTTGTTAACGAAGGTAATTGCGCAAATGTATTCTACTCAGTGAGAGCATCAAAATGATATATTTATTTGTCCAAATTGAGTTTTTTTATAATAAGATATCAAGACTTAAAGTATAATACTTGTTAAAAAAAATTAGTGTTTTTAGTGAGAGAAATTGTGCAACTTGAGGCACGAATTTCTTTACGTGTCATTTGTTTGTTGGTAAATGTAATTGTGCAAATGTGTTCTACTTGGTGAGAGCATCGAAATGATATATTTATTTGTCCAAATTGAGTTTTAGATGAATAAGATATCAAGAGTTAAAGTATAATACTTATTAAAAAATTAGTGTTTTTAGTAAAAGAAATTGTGCAACTTGAGGCACAAATTTCTTTACGTGTCATTTGTTTGTTGACAAAAGTAATTGTGTAAATGTGTTCTACTCAGCAAGAACATGGAAATGATATATTTATTTGTCCAAATCAAGTTTTGGATGAATAAAATATCAAAGCTTAAAGTATGATGTTAAAAGTGAGTCATTAGAAGTAATATCTAACCTTGAAGAGTTTTATCCCATATTGGTTAGAAGTAATGTTAGTTGTAAAAGTTTTTAAATATAAGTCTTCTACTATTGACAATAGAAGAAGTTATCTATATACATATAATGACAACAGTGATTTTTCCCGCCTAAATTACTTGCCATAAATGAAACTCAAATGTGACTTTTCAGCTATACATTGGAAGTTGAGACACTTTAATTAGTATGAAATTTGTGTTTTTAATATACATTATTGTATATGTATATCTTCAATTTATAACTATTACTCCCTCCGTTTTCAAATTAAAGTTTAACTTTCTTTTTTCATCTGTTTTAAAATTATTGTTCTCTTTCAAAACTTTATCTTTTAAAAACTCACTTTTACCACTTTACTCTTACATTTTCTACTTATTTTAATTATGGGCACATGTTTAAGGGCCTTAAATGAAATAATACGGACAAAAAAAATTATAATACAGTCAATTACATTTTTCTTAAACGGTGTGTCGGGTCAAAGAAGACGATAATTTGAAAATAGATGGAGTACTAAATAATTATATAATCTTATTATAAATAGTTTTAACGAACAAAAATTATTTGATGCGATTCGTACGTGTATAATAGTTTTTGAGGTGGTGTATTGTTTATATATAATAAGTTAAAATTGACAACTTACTTGACATGAGGCTTAAGGATCGAGTTGAGAGTTTACTGTTGTACCTTTATAAATAGTAGGCATTTTAGTGTTTTTCAATGGTTTTTTTTTATTTCACATTTTGGAAATGGTCATAAGAAAATAATATTCTTCATCAATAATTTTGTTGAAGTCTTTTGAATGAGGTGTATTAAAGTCTTTTGAATTATTTAGTCCGTGAGTTGAAAATAATAGTATGTCTCGATGATTTTTTGATGTTTATTTCTTTAATTTAATAATCTTATATAAATTGTGTTGCAAAAAATGTTGCTTCCCAGCAATATAATATTTGAGGTTTTAATCAAAATGTTTCGCATCCTACTTTAGTTCTTCATTTATTAGATATCACAAATGAGACGATATATTATACTATTTTAAAGTAAAGTTTATTACATATTTTATTTTATATATTTTTAAAACATTACATATTTTTTTCCAGCTACTACACAAGTACACGATACAGAGAAGAGCAATTTATATACCTACTCACCTTTCACAAGTTCAAGTATCTCGTCCATTGTTGATTAAACAAATCATGAAGAATGTTCAAATCATATTGTCATTTCAAACAAAGAAAAACGTTTAAATAGATCTCTCTCGCTTACTCAATGTAAAATTTTGTTATGTTTATTACATTTTTTAATTTTTATTATTAAGTAGATTCAAAGTTATTCATGTTTTATCGATTTTTCTAATTTATGATATTATTTTTTTAATAAATAAATAATACCTCATATTTTGGTCGAACGTTTGATTTTTCATAACTTAAAAATATAATAATAAATATATCATAAAAATAATGATATTTAATACATTGCAACTTATGATTAGTACTTTACACAAAATGCAATTGAATTTCTTAATTAATATTTTCGTTTATATAATAAGTTAAAAGGGAATATATAAATCTTACCTTTAATGTAAGTATGATGTATATTTTTCTATGATGCAAATATAAAAGTGAGGAATAATAATAAAAAACTGACTTAAATCAATGTAAAATGTTATATTAAACTTTCAATAATGATATTTATTTATTCATTTTGTTTGAATATTATTTAATTAAAAAAGATTTTTCTTCGTGCGTTTAACGCACGGGTATAAAACTAGTGATGATTAGTGAAAATGAATTAGTTCACAATCACCGTCTCCTTCTTCGTATATGATCAGCTATCTGCAACTGCAAGAAAAGATAAAGATGAACCCATCAAATATTATTTGACATTTTTTTCACAGTCTCCTTCCTCAACTAAACAGTGATTCTTTATAACATAAACCCATCAAATATTGAAATATTATTATACTAAAAAAGTCAAGTAAATCAAGAAATACCCAAAATTTGAGATGTTAAAAAATCATTGACAAATTAGAAGCAGTATGGAATAAAAATCACCAGAAAAAATTATATTTCGAGAAATATTCTAAATGATTAAAACAATTTGGAGATTTATCTAAAAATTAAAAAAAACAAAAATTGATGTATAAAAACTATTAGCAAATTCACTGTAGATCTGAATGTCAAAAATGTTTTTTATACAAAAAAATTAAACACAATGTTTTTATGTGATTTCATTAGATCTGAATACTCCTCGAAAAATACATTCATTATTTTTTGCAGCAAACTTTATCATTTACAATTGCGTCCTTATAACATTAAATAGTCAAAACTCCTTGAAACACACACCATACTATTAAGCCCCACTTTTTTTCCTAAAAATTTGACTTTATTTTTTCAGATCTTAAATATACAAATCTTTAATTTTTAAATCAAAACATATCAGTTTTTTTTTTTAATAGAAAGTAGTTGCTTCCAACATTATTTTTTCTTTATTTTTGAATTTTTTTTCTTTTTGTTTCGCTTGAGTATAAGTTAATTGAAAAGATGTATGGCCGTGCGTTAAACGCACGGGTCTAAAACTAGTATATACTAATACTAATACCCCTTATCATATTGATTGTTATTAGGTATTATTTTTAGCTAATGGCTAGAAAACCAAAGGTTTTTAAAACTTCCACATGGATGATTTAGAATGAATATTTATCTAAAGGTGGTGAGGTGGCACAACCATAGTGCTCCTCACCAACTTTATATATATATATATATATATATATATATATATATATATATATATATATATATATTTGTAATGGACCATCATAAAATGTATGATTTGTTTAGTTTATTGAGTTTTGTATTCTTTTCAGTTGTGTATTGTGCATTCATCTGATATTTACAAAATCCCAAGCATATATTAATTCATTTGCATACTGTCCTCTTCATACATTGAATAAGTTCCATACTGACACCGTGTCATAAGCACGGACACAAAATCTAGTGATAATTTAAACTAAGACAGACCTAAACTTAAAAACAAACAAAGTCAGGCCCATGAGTATTTTTTATTTGTTTTTTTGTTTTAAATATTATAGAGCTGTATTTCAAGATCTATTAAAAATAATCGTAATTATTTTTATTTACCTATTTTTATTTATAATAATACTACGCTATTCAATATTTTTGAATAAATACCATTTTTACGAATTTATATATATATATTGATTTTGTTTGTATTTAGTTATATGCACATGGACACTGTATGACTTGTGAGTAGCTTACCTAAAAATTTGATTTCTACTTTATTTTTGTGTAATATTTAATAGTTATATGACTTTGGTATGTAATTAGTTATATGACATTTATATGTCATTTTCGAATTTAAGTCTCCAAATAAAAAAAGTAAACTCAATTGAAATAGTTTATGTCAACATCATTAAATGAAATTTCTCAAATTCAATTTCAATTTTTTTTCCGACATAAACAGAACATAAGTGATTCCATTTTGAAAAGTGAATTTTTGCGAAAAGTTTCTAAAAATTATGCACTTCTGTTATATATATATATATATATTACAATACAACCGTATAATGCATGATTCAATATTGATATAATTAAAACAATATAACATTTTAATGATAACCATATAACCGAATAATTATATGAAAAATCACGATGTCAATATGCATATAAAACAAATTATAGAAAATTATGTTAATAAAAACAATAACTTTTTAAATATATCTTTAAATTGATATCGAAGTGACATGTCCTTGACCAAAACAGCTTACTTTGTACAGTAAAAATTGAAGTTAATCATATAAAATTATAATCAAATCACTTGTGTGATGCATGAAGCATATATTCATATCAATACAATATTTAAAACTTTAGTGCTAATAAAATACAAAAATGATTGCAACATAAAGATTATGAGTTTAATGTGTAGAATTGAATATCATCATTTTGTAACATTAAAATTAAGATTATTTTGTTTGGCTCTTGTGTAGAGTTCAATTAAAAATCTAAACGTATAAACAAATTAATAGAAATAAAAAAATTAATAAAAATCAAGAGTCTTTAGGTTTAAAAAATGTTTTACCTTTGGAGAAAAAAAATCAATTTATAGAATAAAAATATTAAGAATTTCAGTTTAATTCCAATTATAATATTTTTTCTGGATATGAACTGCTCGGCCCAATAGGCCCAAACATAAATCACGTGCCCGTCACGTCTTCTTTAGTCACGAGCACGTCTTCTTTAGTCACGAGCAGAACATGTGTAGCTAACTGGGGGCTCACCCAGCGGGCAAGTGTACAGCTAACTGGGGGCTCACCCAGCAGGCAAGTATACAGCGAGCTGGGGGCTCACCCAGTGGGCAAGTGTGCAGTGAACTGGGGGCTCACCCAATGGGCAAGAGCGCAGCGAACAAGATATACCATGTTTAGTTATGAAAGTAACGGTCATCCCAAACGTGGGCAGTTATATCCGAGAAACTCGCTTTTACATTCATGATTAAACCGTTGTGGTGAACGTGGCAGTTAATGTACCCGCCATGCACGCCTCAACATTCAATGGGGAGTTAATCAGTTTCCCAAAAAGAATATAAAAACCCCTCGAAACAAAGGAGGGAGGTATGTGATTCATATGCTAAGCCGAAACTCTGTCAATTTGCTGGTTGAATTGAGTGTTAAGCTAATTCTCACGCCGGAGGGCTTTTGCAGGGAGAGCCCCTGCCTAGTTCACTGTTTTTTTTTTTTATCTTTTAGGATTGGGCTTTGAAGATTAAGGATAGAATTGAAAGCCAGATATCCAAGTTATCAAGCACAGTGCGCCCTTGGAAGAATTTGGACGCATCAGTTGGTTCCGTTGCTGGGAACCGTTTCTCAAGTGCAATTTTTACTTCTTGGTAACTTTACAAGTTTCGTTCATGGCGGAGAATGGTGTTAATGGCGGTAATCAGGAAGAGTTACATACAGCTACCCCTAGTCTTAACCTTCCGGTTGGCAATAATCCACCATGTAACAGCCCGACCCGGACTCCAATGCGAAATCCCAAGGTCGTGCCGTTAAGACAGACTAAAAGACGGACAAGCACCTGCTAAGCATAATGGTACGAGTCAAAAGATGAGCCATCAAACTCTAATAGGAAGGTAAAGCCATAACGGCAATACGGAACAACTAAAAACTAAAATCTGCGGAAGCAAATCATAAGTGGAACCCAAGCCTTTAATCCTAAACAAAGGAACGCAAGGCTGAGAGATAACTATCTCTCGACAAATCTACGACTCGCGTGACGCAACATTGCGCACGGGCAACAAACCATCGGCAAACCTAAGGCCGGCGAATCAACAGAATATCAACCTGATAAACAACCACTTAACGGCTACAACATGCCGGAGGGACAAATCAACTAATCGAATAAGATATTTAAATACTAACAACTAAACCCAAGTCTCTCGACTAATGTCGTCGGAGATGACAATACCGACAATACTAGAATGAGTGAGCTAAAGCATGCTCGAAATAACAAATGGAACAACTCTTAAGAGATACAACCGCTCGACCAAACAATTCGGCTCCCAAAATAATACGATAACAAAATACTAATATAATCTACCCAAGTAAAGTCTACATAACTTTACATTCGTGTCTCACAAATACATATTAACAATAATAATAATAAATCCAAGCTTAAAGCCCGGAAGACCACCTTCTAGAAATCACTATCCGAAGCCGCCACGCGTACTAACGGGATCACTGCACACACTAAGGAAAACAAACACACGGAGTGAGTCATAATGACCCAGTAAGTTACTAAATGCAATAGTATGGCATAGCATGGCATGGCATGGCATAATGCACAAGCATATATAAAAATCATGGTATCATACTAGTATACCAACAATAAACATGTACTTAGTTATCAAAGCACATAAACTCACATAAGCCATATAGCATATTATCTTTCACATAAATGCTCATACGTAAACACGTATAACCAGAATCTGGGCCTAGCCCTCAATATTCAAACCACGGGTCCAACCCTCAAATGATCATAATCTGGGTTTCAATCCTCAAATGATCACAACTCATCAGTTTTCTTAATGAGTACCTCGTTACATTCATCCAACCCTGGGATGAGAAATGGGAGCTCAATATCAGGCTAGGTGGCGCTAATACGAGACCACATCCCACTATTGGCCATATAGTGAGGAGAAAGGGTACCAATGCGGCGATTCATAGCGAATGTTTCCAAAGGCTATGAATCGTCCCATTGCCGACAAAACGACAAAACAAGACCAGCGCCGGTGGACTCAAATCAAGATGCTCAAGTAGATATTTACTTGGATAAACCAATAAGGACCAAGTCCATCACAAAAGGACTCATCAAATCAAGTAGGTCATAATGCTCTACAAAACCCAATAAACAATGCACATAAATGTACACCCTTAACATGTTCAACTAACTTGTAAGTTTAGTTCAAGAACCACATATTGAGGTATTCACAATCCTCAAGTCATCACCAATTCAAGAATAGCTTATAGCTCAATAAATCACAAAGTGAGGTCTACTATAGTCCTCAACTCAAGATTAAATCAAAGACTATTACTTAGTCTAAGAACAACCACAATCAAGACTTAGCATTTAGTCTATACATAAAAGCATACCGGACTCAACAATAGTCCCAAGCGTCAGTATATAACCGACTTCCTCAATGCTATACTCAAGAACATCAAGACTACCCGTAGTCACTCCCTCGCAAGTGCATTCATGTGCACGCGACCAAATCCCCTAAAGGAAAACTCGTTCAAATGATCATTTCTTAAAGGCATACGAGATCATAGGTTGATCTCTAATACTCCGTGCTCCAACGAGCACGCTCTAAACATACTCCCAATAGGTCTCTATAACATGAGTGTCTCGATTGGACACCGAATAAGATACTCTGCACGCACAAACATAACTAAGCAAGACCCGAACATCGTAGGGTTTCAACCCAAAGCTCATTATTATATTATTGACCTTACAACGACTCCGTTGAGTCTTAATTCTACATTTCATTCTTTATGTGTTTCATAAACCCACAATTAAACATTTCATTCATATATACTACAAAATCTCAAAATTCATTCGGGCTTGATTCCCAAGCCTAACAACCCAAGAACTCATTATAATCATAGTCAACGAAACCCAAATGTCGTAGGATTCCAACCCGAGTTCATTAACACATTATTGAATTTATTTCGACTCCGTTGAGTCTAAATACTAAGTTTCATTATTTACACCCTTCATCAATCTCAACATTAACACCCACTTCAATTAACAATAATTTCTCCAATAATTCGGGGTTGATTTCAAGCCCTAAAATTCATAACAAAACCCAACATAAATCATAACCCATTTCATAAATCACTTAATTTCAATTAAATGATCATACTCATGATGTTTAGTGAGTTCACATATCCAAAGCCCCAAACTTAGGCATACTTTCATAATAAACCCAAATGAAATGTAAACATGATTTCTAGCATGCTCACAATCCTAGAAACACAAGATGAAGAGTAACAATATACTTCAACAATCATAGAAGTCATCCTACATATGCTCTTAACAAGTTCACATGCTCAAATCACAAGTTAAAATCACACAAAGCAAGTATGTGTACTCATTGACCTCAAATAGCATAGAGTTTGTTTTCCTTAGGATCAATGAGTACAAAATCAAAAGAGAAGAAGTAACTTACCTTCAATCCCCAATCAAGAAAGAAAAACGAGAAAGTAATCGGTTGGAAGTAATCTAATCGTCGAGCTCTTCGATTCTATAGCTAGGGCTTGAGCAACGAAGAAGAGGAACCATGGAAGGTCAAGAAGGACCCTCAAGAACTCATGGAGGAACTAGGAGAGAAGCCATTCCCGTTTTTGGAGAGGAGGGGTGAGAAATGAGAGTCAAACTCTCAGATTGTGGCTTATATTGGGTTAAAAACTGAGTGGGACAAGTGTCACCACAATGTGGTCCCTTTAAATCTGATTTTTGGTAGCTTAATTCATCACTAAAGCACTCTTAATCCATTCTTAAAACTTGTTAGAGATGTTAGGACATAATTAAGGAGGGTTAGGGAGGTTTAGGTGGGGTTTAGAAAAGGTTTTGAATAGGTGTTTAGGAGCAAAATTCGTAAAACAGCAAAACAGAGAAAAATTTCGTAGGTGCAACCAGATCTTGAGGCGGGCACCTCACATGTGGCCAGGCGGGCGCCTGGACTTCTGTAAGCTCATGTTCATTTTGCAATGCTCTCAGCACTGTCCCGCGAGCTGGTGATCAGAATTCGATGCGAGCGCATGGTCCAGCCCTTGAACTTGGTCTAAACATGTCCTAAATGGTCCCAAACTCATGGGCAACCATTCTAAGGTCTAACCCAACTCAAAACAAGTCGGAAACACACCCGAACAACTCCCGAAACAACTCGGAGCGAAACCGGGAAGAGGTGCAACAACGTGCAACCGGAACGACGAATGAACTAGCAATTGAACGAGCAATGAAAGGAGACTTTTAAGGCAAGTCTAAGGGCTAATGAAGAAGCTTAAATACTCTTAGGAAGTTGAACAACAACTAGGGAAATAAGAGTCCCAAAGGAGAGACGATTACGCGACTCGATTCCCGAACTACGCGATAGAGACGAGCACTATCTCCAAAGCTTCCAAATCATCGATAGACTTAAGGAACACCTCCAACTTGAAGTCTAATACATCTAAACATGTTAATAAGCCATCATATAGAGGTCTAAGACCAAACCGAGGTCACGAACACAAAATGCAAGTAAACTCTCAATCGCGTCGCATTCCGACTATCGTCGAGTCACGACTTGTGACTTTAGCAAGTCAACAACTATATGACATCTCTTAATAGTGTTTTGGTCTTAATGTGGTCTCTCATACACATCTAGACCCTATCGAAAACCAAACATACAGTCAACAAAGGAAGAAGTGCAAGTATAGCACGCAAACCGAGCTAACGAAGGAGCGGGGTGTTACACTCTCTCCACCTTAAAAAGAATTCGTCCCGAATTCTAAATCATGATACAACCAACGTTAGGTCCGAACTCAACCACAATACACACGAGGGTCAAACTCTAATAATCCAAATTTCAACATGAAGAACACATTCAAGGATATTTCAACATCCAATCTACCGAAACTATTTGTTTCGGGCTCAACACGAAATTCAAACACAAGAGATTCTAAGTTAAAAGAAATAGTAATTGCCTATGGAGCAATTCTCAAACAAATTAAAGGTAATCGAATCGGCATTTCAAACCATGTAAATCACACTCGCGATTTCCCAATCGCGGGTAAGAACACATATAAGAGCACATTAATGAAATGTTTTGAAAATTCATTCCATTTCTGTCCATTCCGTTTGGTAACATGTATAGTCAATTTCTAACTTAATTCTTACCAATCCTAGTCCAACGACGAATGCCTTTTGGTCACCAATTCAGGGTACCTACTGAATTAGCTTCAAAAGTTTCCGTCGTAAGGATGCGAAGGTTCATGAATAAAAAGTTTTAAGCATCCTTCAAACAGTCTCCTATGCTAATGAAATGAATGAACAAGAGATAATAATCATGAAATGAGAATTTAATATACTACAATTTAAATGCATCAAATAGGTGTTTCCTACAACTAATGCACATAACTGAATAAAATCAAGCCAAGCAACAAGGTCTATTACCTTGGCAAACAATAGTCATAGCTACCACAAAACTCGTGTACCTAGTACACTCAACCCAGATAACTCACTAGGAATCACAAGGAATCGACATGTCTACCGATACTCGTAACATCTATACTCCGCAAGACTATCCTTTCTTAAGCTCTAGACCAAGTCTACAACCAATGCATACACTAAACTTCCTAACACAACGTTAACGTTTCAATACTAACGGTGAAGCGTCAATCTCTCCCGTGCAGCCGAAATTAACCGATAAATCGCAGCACTTAACCTTCGTACTAATCGAGTGTATATCTTACTCGCATAATAACCACTAACAATAATATAGTATTATATTATTCATTACGTTAAACATATCTTCATAGAATATACAAACATCATACCAAACCAATACGTGTCAACATACAATTCATGTTTCATATATATTCATACTATGACCTTTGTATATAACCACATAAAACCACAACTCTATATATGGCATAGTCTTATACATATATAGGCTAAACAAGAATCCATACACCACGTGCGATTACCTACCGGTAATTCACAAGACAAACCATATCATATATCGATCTCACATTGGGGTATTATTCCCGATCGAGCAAATAACCAATATTACACAATACACCATATAATGTATGTATGAATGCACATGAGCTACCGATTAAAACGCGTACTCATAATAACGGTAATAGTAGCAACGGTATAATTTACGTATATATATACAAGAATATACCTTCCTATTTCGGATAGGTCTCAAAACTCCGCAATGGCCAACCGCCACGCGCGCACGACCTCAAACTCTAGGCCGACCATCCCCATCTCTCTTGGAGCCACTGGATTGTTGGCTAGTACTCCCAGACCGATTAACTCTCATCCTTGGGCAATCTTTACGAACATGATCACCGCCACAAGCAAAACACTTTCCTGATTTACCCCAGCACCTAGTCTCGGCATGTCCCGTCCTCATACAGAAATTGCATATCAATTCATCACTTCGCCGCCTCTGAGTAGAAGTAGTAACACCACTCAGGCCACCGAGGCGCATTTCCTTGACTAAGCTAGAGGTGCCGCCCTCTATTACCATCATTGCCTCTAATAGTACTCGAGGTTCCCATTTGAGCATACTCCTCGATGTCCAACTCCATCGCATACGCACGATCCACAGCGCCTCGGTAATCCGTAAGTTGTAACGGAACGAGCTGCCTACGATATTTCATCCTTAGGCCCTTCACAAACCGCTGGGTCTTCCTAGCCTCATCTGGTACTAAGTAGCCACAATAGCGAGCCAACTCTGTGAACTTCGCTGAATACTGAGCCACTGTCATAGTTCCTTGTTCTAGCGCCATGAATTCCGCTTCTCTTCTTTCCCGAACTACTGCTGGAATAAACTGTGCCATAAACTCCATCGTGAAGTTTTCCCACACTTGAGGCACTCCATGGTGTCTCCAACTATCTCGTAACACATGCCACCAATGGTCAGCCGCACCACTTAATTTAAACACTGCTAGGGTCACCATCTCTTTTGACGCACAACCCATAACTGCAAAGATCTTCTCCATGCTTTCTATCCAAAGTTCTGCTTTAGAAGCATCGGGTCCTCCATCGAAGCTCTCGGGTTTCAACTTCAAGAATCTCGCAAGAATGGTAGAATCGTCTTCCATTCTAAACATCTGTTGAGGAGTCACACGCGGATCAATAACATTCTCCCCTCTCTCGTTGCCACGAGCTGTACCCGAACGGGGTCTACTAGAACTAGCTCCACGCCAAGTTCCTGACATAATACGCCTAGAAAGAACACTCAACATTAATAACTCAACAATAAACCCACCCAAACTAGGCCAAGGAACCTATCCTGGCGAAACAACTAACCTATAGCTCTGATACCAAGTGTAACAGCCCGACCCGGACTCCAATGCGAAATCCCAAGGTCGTGCCGTTAAGACAGACTAAAAGACGGACAAGCACCTGCTAAGCATAATGGTACGAGTCAAAAGATGAGCCATCGAACTCTAATAGGAAGGTAAAGCCATAACGGCAATACGGAACAACTAAAAACTAAAATCTGCGGAAGCAAATCATAAGTGGAACCCAAGCCTTTAATCCTAAACAAAGGAACGCAAGGCTGAGAGATAACTATCTCTCGACAAATCTACGACTCGCGTGACGCAACATTGCGCACGGGCAACAAACCATCGGCAAACCTAAGGCCGGCGAATCAACAGAATATCAACCTGATAAACAACCACTCAACGGCTACAACATGCCGGAGGGACAAATCAACTAATCGAATAAGATATTTAAATACTAACAACTAAACCCAAGTCTCTCGACTAATGTCGTCGGAGATGACAATACCGACAATACTAGAATGAGTGAGCTAAAGCATGCTCGAAATAACAAATGGAACAACTCTTAAGAGATACAACCGCTCGACCAAACAAGTCGGCTCCCAAAATAATACGATAACAAAATACTAATATAATCTACCCAAGTAAAGTCTACATAACTTTACATTCGTGTCTCACAAATACATAATAACAATAATAATAATAATAAATCCAAGCTTAAAGCCCGGAAGACCACCTTCTAGAAATCACTATCCGAAGCCGCCACGCGTACTAACGGGATCACTGCACACACTAAGGAAAACAAACACACGGAGTGAGTCATAATGACCCAGTAAGTTACTAAATGCAATAGTATGGCATATCATGTCATGGCATGGCATAATGCACAAGCATATATAAAAATCATGGTATCATACTAGTATACCAACAATAAACATGTACTTAGTTATCAAAGCACATAAACTCACATAAGCCATATAGCATATTATCTTTCACATAAATGCTCATACGTAAACACGTATAACCAGAATCTGGGCCTAGCCCTCAATATTCAAACCATGGGTCCAACCCTCAAATGATCATAATCGGGTTTCAATCCTCAAATGATCACAACTCATCAGTTTTCTTAATGAGTACCTCGTTACATTCATCCAACCCTGGGATGAGAAATGGGAGCTCAATATCAGGCTAGGTGGCGCTAATACGAGACCACATCCCACTATTGGCCATATAGTGAGGAGAAAGGGTACCAATGCGGCGATTCATAGCGAATGTTTCCAAAGGCTATGAATCGTCCCATTCTTGACAAACGACCAAGGCAGTTGGACTCAAATCAAGATGCTCAAGTAGATATTTACTTGGATAAACCAATAAGGACCAAGTCCATCACAAAAGGACTCATCAAATCAAGTAGGTCATAATGCTCTACAAAACCCAATAAACAATGCACATAAATGTACACCCTTAACATGTTCAACTAACTTGTAAGTTTAGTTCAAGAACCACATATTGAGGTATTCACAATCCTCAAGTCATCACCAATTCAAGAATAGCTTATAGCTCAATAAATCACAAAGTGAGGTCTACTATAGTCCTCTACTCAAGATTAAATCAAAGACTATTACTTAGTCTAAGAACAACCACAATCAAGACTTAGCATTTAGTCTATACATAAAAGCATACCGGACTCAACAATAGTCCCAACGTCAGTATATAACCGACTTCCTCAATGCTATACTCAAGAACATCAAGACTACCCGTAGTCACTCCCAAGTGCATTCATGTGCAGCGACCAAATCTAACGGAAAACTTCGTTCAAATGATCATTTCTTAAAGGCATACGAGATCATAGGTTGATCTCTAATACTCGTGCTCCAACGAGCACGCTCTAAACATACTCCCAATAGGTCTCTATAACATGAGGGTCTCGATTGGACACCGAATAAGATACTCGGGTACGCACAAACATAACTAAGCAAGACCCGAACATCGTAGGGTTTCAACCCAAAGCTCATTATTATATTATTGACCTTACAACGACTCCGTTGAGTCTTAATTCTACATTTCATTCTTTATGTGTTTCATAAACCCACAATTAAACATTTCATTCATATATACTACAAAATCTCAAAATTCATTCGGGCTTGATTCCCAAGCCTAACAACCCAAGAACTCATTATAATCATAGTCAACCGAAACCCAAATGTCGTAGGATTCCAACCCGAGTTCATTAACACATTATTGAATTTATTTCGACTCCGTTGAGTCTAAATACTAAGTTTCATTATTTACACCCTTCATCAATCTCAACATTAACACCCACTTCAATTAACAATAATTTCTCCAATAATTCGGGGTTGATTTCAAGCCTAAAATTCATAACAAAACCCAACATAAATCATAACCCATTTCATAAATCACTTAATTTCAATTAAATGATCATACTCATGATGTTTAGTGAGTTCACATATCCAAAGCCCCAAACTTAGGCATACTTTCATAATAAACCCAAATGAAATGTAAACATGATTTCTAGCATGCTCACAATCCTAGAAATACAAGATGAAGAGTAACAATATACTTGACAATCATAGAAGTCATCCTACATATGCTCTTAACAAGTTCACATGCTCAAATCACAAGTTAAAATCACACAAAGCAAGTATGTGTACTCATTGACCTCAAATAGCATAGAGTTTGTTTTCCTTAGGATCAATGAGTACAAAATCAAAGAGAAGAAGTAACTTACTTGTATTCTTGATCCCCAATCAAGAAAGAAAAGAAAGTCGGTAGGAAGTAATCTACTCTTCGAGCTCTTCGATTCTATAGCTGGAGGTGGCTTGAGCAAAAAGAAGAGGAACCATGGAAGGATCAAGAAGGACCCTCAAGAAGCTCATGGGAGGAAGCTTGAGGAAGAGAATCCCGTTTTTGGAGAGTGAAGGGAGAGAAATGAGGGTCAAACTCTCAGTTGTGGCTTATATTTGCTTAAAAGCGAGTGGGACAAGTGTCAAGGTAATGTGGTCTCATAAAATCTGATTTTGTGGCTTAATTAATCACTAAAGCTCTCTTTAATCCACTCTTAAAACTTGTTAGAGATGTTAGGACATAATTAAGGAGGGTTAGGGAGGTTTAGGTGGGGTTTAGAAAAGGTTTTGAATAGGTGTTTAGAGCAAAATTGGTAAAAGACAAAGCAGAGAAAAATTCGTGGGTGCAACCAGATCTTGAGGCGGGCGCCTCACATGTGGCGGCGCTGGACTTCATAGCTCATGTTCATTTTGCAATGCTCATCCTTGTCACTTGTTGGTGATCGGAGTCGATGCGGCGCATGGTCCGACCCTTGAACTTGGTCTAAACATGTCTAAATGGTCCCAAACTCATGGGAAACCATTCTAAGGTCTAACCCAACTCAAAACAAGTCGGAAACACACTCGAACAACTCAGAAACAACTCGGGCGAAACTAGGAAGAGGTGCGACAACGTGCGGAGCGACGAATGAACTAGCAATTGAGCGAGCAATGAAAGGAGAATTTTAAGGCAAGTCTAAGGGCTAATGAAGAAACTTAAATACTTCTAGGAAGTTGAACAACAACTAGGGAAATAAGAGTCCCAAAGGAGAGCGATTGCGACTCGATTCGAACTACTGATAGAGACGAGCACTATCTCCAAAGCTTCCAAATCATCGATAGACTTAAGGAACACCTCCAACTTGAAGTCTAATACATCTAAACATGTTAATAAGCCATCATATAGAGGTCTAAGACCAAACCGAGTCACGAACACAAAATGCAAGTAAACTCTCAATCGGCGTCGCATTCGGCTATCGTCGAGTCACGACTTGTGACTTTAGCAAGTCAACAACTATATGGCATCTCTTAATAGTGTTTTGGTCTTAATGTGGTCTCTCATACATCTAGACAATCTCATAACCAATCATACGGTTGACAAAGGAAGAATTGCGATTATGGCATGCAAAGAGCTAACTGAAGGAGCGGTGTTACAGCTGGCCAGGATCTTGGGTTTTCCATCTCCCTTTTACTTTATTTATAATAAGGGCGAGTCTCCATAGACTTCGAGATCTTTGGCTCCTCTTTGGAGAGCTTCCTCTAGGCCGACGTACATGCTTCATATTCCGCCGTGTTATTTGAGCATTCAAATTCAAACCTTATGGCCGAAGTATGAGAATGGTCGGATCGATTATCAAGATTCCTATGCCGAAGCCTCTTTTATTGGCGGCTCCAGTCCAAGAACATCTGCTAGGCTGGTGTCATGATCGTGATTTCTAGGACACCTTATTTCGAGGCCGAGGATCACTCATCTTCGACTTTTAAGGGTAGATCGGCTAAGTGATCTGCAATTAGCTCCCTTTGATAGATTTGAGTGTGACATAGGTTATGTCAAACTCATTGAGAAGAAAGGACCACATGGCCGATCAGACGGATGATGGCTTTCCAAATGTACTTGATAGGGTCCATTCCGGATACGAGTTTGATGGACCTTCCTTGAGATAGGTCTTGAGCCTTTGCGTGGCCCGCACTAAGCAGGTGCAGCTTTTCTCTAGCGAATAAGTTAGCCCGCTTCCTTGTAGCTTCCTACTTATGAAGTATATGGCATTTTCAATGTAGGAATTTTCTTTTTCTTAGGCGAGCATAGCCCTAACGGCGATGTGCTGACGGTTAAATATGAGGAGAGGTTTATGTGTATGAGGTGGAGCTAGCACATGCGGATTGGTAAGATAGACTTTTAATTTTCGAAGGCTAGTTGGCACTTCTCCTCCCAGACTTGGTCAACATTCTTTTTAGGAGTTTGAAGAGGGGCTCAATTGCTTGGGATGAAGCGGTGATATGCAATCGACCTAGGAAGCCTTTGACTTGGAGTTTTTGGGCATCTCTAGGATGGCTTTGATCTTCACCGGCTCGATCTCGATGCCTTGCTCGGTCACTAAGAATACGGGACCTTGCCTTTGGTAACCCCAATGTGCATTTGATGGGGTTAAGCTTCATTTCGTGCTTCATACTTAGCTCAAAAATTTTTCGAAGGTCTTTGATATGAGCACCATTGGCGTCGCGGAGTGCATGATCATATCGTCAACATAGACCTCCATTTCTTTGTGGATCATGTCGTGGAAGAGTGGTGGCAGCCCTCTAATAAGTAGCCCCACATTTTTAGCCCAAATGGCATGATAGTATAGCAATAAGTACCGCAAGGAGTAAATGAGGTCTTCTCACGGTCCTCTCGCTACCATTTTGATTTGATTATAGCGTAATCTTTGTCGACGAAGGATATGACTTTGTGGCGACAACATCGTCTACAATATCAATATTGGGTAGAGGGAAGTCATCTTTAGGCGACGCCTTGTTGAGTCGCCGAAATCTACACAAATCCGGACCTTCCGTTGGGCTTGGGAGCGGTCACTATGTTGGACGACCATTTCGGTATTCAACTACCCAAATGAAATTACGCAACCGCTTCATGATTTATTCTTTAACTTGTAGTGACCATTCGGCTTAATGCGGCGGAGCTTTTATGGCTGGCCAGACCATCAGGATATATGGGATCGGTGTTCGACTATGGTGGGTCTAGCCACGGCATATCTTCATACGACCATGCAAATATGTCCATGAAATCTTTGAGGAGATCAATGAGCTACCCTTCGAGCCTTGGTGGCTGCCGTTTTGATTTCTTTTATTTCGTTGTCGGCCCGAGCATTGATAGTGGATAAGTCTTCGATTCTTTGGCGATGAATTGTGTTGTTCTTGGTGCTCAAGCCGACTTTACAAGCTCAAGCAAATAATTTTTTATCTTTTGGGTCCATTTCATTAAATGACTCATTATTATAATTATTACTTAATGTGTCTTTTTAAAGTAGGTGCAACTAAGGAATAAACAAAGACATTCGATTATTATTAAAAGCAAAGCGTACGAGGGTTTATTACATTATTGAGGACACGGGGTTTGAGATCCTCTTTTAGGGAGCGGATCGGTAGATGACCAATCCGTAAAGCTAGGGGAAGGAATAGGGATAGTATATCCAAAGCGGTCCACAGTCTGCGAGGCGTTAGAGCGGGCTCGTGGTATACCGGTCTGCGGGGGCTTATCAACAATAAGCTCAAACTCGGCCGGGATCTCTTTATAATAAGTGCCTCCGTCTATCATACCTAGGAAGATGTCTCCTAGACCGTCATCATCTAATAGGGCCGAGCATAATCATCTTGGTCTATAGACCAAGTATTCTCAATAGTGAGGCGATCTTATATGCGGCCTCGGGGCTCAGGTAACATGTTCTATTCTATCGTGAGAAAGGCTCTAAAGATTTCCCAACCAGGCATCTTTTTCCATTACTGTCTAACCGGGGCTCGGGAAACATGAGATAGGCTTATGTTTCCTTACAAAAGTAACCATTTAAGGTTTTCTATATGGTTGGAGAGGGGATATTTATAAGGGCGTTTTCTCTTTCTGCCTTTCTTTTCTCACGTTTTGTTTCATGATTGCGGCTACTTCAGGAGTGAGGCGTATCCTAGACAAAAGGAGGAGGGATACATTCCTTAAGTTCATCTTGGACTAAATTAACAAGCCCTTGGCGATTTTGCGAGACCCAGACCGAGCATATAATTCATTTTCGAAACATGTTTAAAGGGACCATGTTTCTAGGGAAGTGGTTTTCTTTCGGGTGATGTCGGTTTCTCGGCCATATTCAATGGCGTTGACTACGGCTTGGGGATAACCTCAAAGCCGAGAAAATACCCGTGTCTTCATGCTCTATCTCGAGGATTGGGATATCCTCGCTTTCCTTATTCTCCACGATCTTATCAGCCAAAATAATTACAATATAGTCCTCGTGGATGAATTTGACATGTTGGTGCAATGAAAAGACTACCCCCTTTACCCCATGGATCGAGGGCGTCCCGGCAATAGGCTAAAGGTGGGTGTATATCCGGGACTTGGAATTCAAGCGGCATGTTTAATGGCCCGATAGTTAGCATTAAAGTGACCACCCCTAGACACATCGGCGGTGTTGTCGTATGCCTTCTTGTCTGCGAGGAAGGAGAGAGTTCGATATTTTTGTTCCCGGTTTGGCTAACGTGGCGGGACATACATTCAATGAAGACCAATTATTTATCAAAACTCGGGGAACTCGAATCTCCAAAATTCCCACGATGATATGGAGAGCATCAATGTGGTTGGTTCCTTCCTTTGGCGGATCTAGATCGGTGAACATTATCACGTTCCCAAAGTGAATGAATGTTCATTTGAGTAAGCTCATTTGGGAGGTTTCAATAGGAATGACCGCTGACTTAAAGATTTAGCAGTGTATCACGGTGGGTCTTGGAAGCACAAAGTAAGCCCGGATGGAAATGTTGGCTGAGTTTTCTTCATCGAGCTAATAAGGTATCTTCCACCGTTTAGCCCGATATCATTGCTTGATCTTTGCAGTGGTCACCTCTTTCGAGGTTTGGTGGTAGGCTCGGCAGTCGGGTAAGGTGGCTAACATCTCCACCAACAGTGGCTTTTCAATATTGCAAGTATTTTGGCTACAGGATAGTGTCCCAAGAGGCATATTGCGGCTAGGCTCTTTTATGGATAAGGATGGAGGAAAAGGAACAAGGATATATGGTAATGGATGTTTATTTATTTCAAACTTGGGTACACAAATTTTTCATCAACCTCAATCATATTGATTTGAGGTAGGGGTTATTGACTATATTTGGTCTGGGTGGAGGCTTTTCAATAACCTTATCATCTATAAGGTCTGGATAGCATCTTTGAGAGTATAGCATTTATCGGTGAGGTGACCACTCGGTAATTCACGATCTTGGGCATGATTCCAAGTCTGGGCGGGGGTTGGTGGCTTATAATTTTCCAAAGGCTTTAGCACTCACATTGCCATTAGCCCCTGCGATATCTAGGCGGGGAGCTTGCGGTTCATCATAATACAGGTTCACCACATTCGATTTAGAAATTTACGCGGGCCATTATTTCCTCCCACTGTATTGTGAGACACATGCCCATAGGACCATGGAGCAGTGCTATAATTTTGGGTAGAAAATGGGGTGAGGCATTTTACCATATTGACGGTTGATCTTTGAGTGCGTGTCTTTCCTTTAGAATAACGGAAAGAACTAGGAGGCGTATTGGCTTTTAATTGCCCAGTCCGTATATCTTCATCAATACGGGCTCCTATCTCCACTATTTCTTTAAAATTGGTGTAGGGGAGATACGCATGTTCGGTAAAATGGGGTGGAGGTTTTTAATGAACATTACGCATGACTCAGCGGATGAGTGCATCAAAGTGCAGGCCAACTTTCTTTTCCATTTGCAAACTCAGCACATGTTTCTTTTTCCCTTTGGGTGCACGACTCGAGGTCCTTTTATTTTGAGGACTGGTGTTGTCTTTGTATCTTTCAAGGAACCCTTCAGCTATCTGGTCCCAAGTATTCATGGTGCTGCTATCAGACAACATTAGCCATTGTTTGGCAGCCCCTATTAGGGTGAGGTGAAAATTGGAAGCCATAGCCTCAAAGCTAGCTCCCCTTGACTGCATGCCAGTGGAATAAGATTTCAAGTGGGATATAGGGCATCCAGTCCCATCAAATTTTTCTATGTCGGGCATTTTGAATTTTGAAGGTAGTATTGCTGAAGGTTGCAATGCTAGTGCCCGCGTACAAAATTCCCCTTTGTGAGAAAAGTTTGAGCATCATGGTTTTCATATTTTCCATGTCGGCCTCCATTTTGGTGGTTGGGGAGTTGGCTTTCGTATATCTTGGTGGATTAGAGAAGTCTAGGTTATTTTTAAATTTGTGGTATCGGTAAGGATTTTGGGCGGGGGTAAGGATTTTGAAATTTGGATATGGATATTGGGCTGGATAAGGGTTGTGGGTTGGTGGATTTTGGGCAGCATGAGGATTCTGGGCTGGTGGATTTTGGGTAATATATGGATTCAGGCGGTGGATTATTGTGGTTGGTGGGCGGCCGGGATCATTGAAGGTAAGTAGGTAGTAACTTGGCTTATAACTTTTTGGGTCCATTTGTGGGCTATTTTGGAGTGGGTTGGTT